>SJYQ01003227.1:876278-894591 GCA_006410935.1 Redunca redunca
GAATGAAAACTGACCTTTTCCAGTCCTGTGGCCACTGCTGAGTTTTCCAAATTTGCTGGCATATTGAGTGCAGCACTTTCACAGCATCATCTTTCAGGATTTGAAATAGCTCACCTGGAATTCCATCACCTCCACTAGCTTTGTTCATAGTAACACTTTCTAAGGCCCACTTGACTTCACATTCCAGGATGTCTGGCTCTAGTTGAGTGATCACACCATCATGATTATCTGGGTCGTGAAACTTTTTTGTACACTTCTGTGTATTCTTGCCACCTCTTCTTAATATCTTCTGCTTCTCTTAGGTCCATACCATTTCTGTCTTTTATTGAGCCCATCTTTGCATGAAATGTTCCCTTGGTATCTCTAATTTTCTTGAAGAGATCTCTAGTCTTTCCCATTCTGTTGTTTTCCTCTATATCTTTGCATTGATTGCTGAAGAAGGCTTTCTTATCTCTTCTTGCTATTCTTTGGAACTCTGCATTCAGATGCTTGTCTCTTTCCTTTTCTCCTTTGCTTTTCGCTTCTCTTCTTTTCACAGCTATTTGTAAGGCCTCCCCAGACAGCCATTTTGCTTTTTTGCATTTCTTTTTCTTGGGGATGGTTGATCCCTGCCTCCTGTACAATGTCACGAACCTCTGTCCACAGTTCATCAGACATTCTCTCTATCAGATCTAGTCCTTTAAATCTATTTCTCATTTCCATTGTATAATCATAAGGGATTTGATTTAGGTCATACCTGAATGGTCTAGTGGTTTTCCCAACTTTCTTCAATTTGTGTCTGAAATTGGCTATAAGGAGTTCATGATCTGAGCCACAGTCAGCTCCTAGTCTTGTTTTTGCTGACTGTGTAGAGCTTCTCCATCTTTGACTGCAAAGAATATAATCAATCTGATTTTGGTGTTGACCATCTGGTGATGTCCATGTGTAGAGTCTTCTCTCGTGTTGTTGGAAGAGGGTGTTTGCTACGACCAGTGTCATATGCTATGATAACACTTGCTCTGACAAGTGTTCTTTGTAATCCAAAGAACTCTCAAAAATCTTCCCCTGTACCACAGTTCAAAAGCAACAATTCTTTGGTGCTCAGCCTTCTTTATGGTCCAACTCTCACATCCATACATAACTACTGGAAAACCCATAGCTTTGACTGTACTCTGCTTTTCTTTTATTTCTACGTAGTGGTTTATGCCACCTCAATTCTTTGTTACTGCCTTTTACAAACTTTCCCATTTTCTGGTGATTCTGGTATGTGCATGCTTCCACATACTAACCTGTTTTAAATACTTCACCCGTACTCCTACCTCCGCACATACACACAGTGGACACTTTACTGGTACTCTCCAGTCTGATTCCCTTTAGAAGGCACCAGGCTCTATGTTAAGCATTTTACAAACATTATCCAATTTCTTTATTTCAGACATTATGGACAATTTACTAACGAAGAAATCAAGTCTTAGTTTCTTTCCCAATGTATGTCACAATTTATAAAACGGTAGAGTCACAATATTCTGATATCAAAGCCTAGATCTTTTAATCACTAAGTTATACACTTCTCGATAAGCCTAGAGTACCTATGTGTGGGTACCTTGTGTGATTCAGAAATACACGAGCTTGTATGAATCTGTTGAATGAAACTGGCAAAAAATTAACCAAAAGGGACAATGTTCTCTGTTTTTGATGCAACTCTTAGCAGGGTCATTGCAATGCAAGAGGGAAGCCCTGCTAGAGAAGAAAGCGCCTTTGTCAACCCTTCATAACTTGGGTTCTATATCCACAGATCTAACCAACCATGCATGAAAATACTGAAAAAAAATATTCAGAAATTTCTAATAAAATCAAACCTGAATTTGCCTCATACTTGCTTATTTACATAGTATTTACACTGTATTGGCTATTATAACTAATTTAGAAAGGATTTAAAGTTTATGAGAGGATGTGCATAAGTTGAATGCAAATACTTCATTATCTTATATAAGGAACTTGAGCGTCCATGGAGTTTGGTATTTGATGAGGATCCTGGAACCGATCCCTTATGGATACTGAGGGCTGACTATTTTTAATGATGCTATGGTCCAGGATCAAAAATTGTCCAGATTCTTTCTTGTCCAGCCAAGCATCTCGTCACCTCTCCTAAAGTTCTAAGGAATCTAAATTCAAAGACCAATGGCAAAATAGAAATCCAAAAGCTTCTTAATTACTAGCTGTAGAGCTCTGACACTAAGGCTGACACTTGGCCTAAGTGGGGTCTTGTACTCAGTTTTTACCCCAGTCCCAGTGCTTAGCTTTATCCTAAGCCCCAGTCAAAATGCTTGTCAAATCTTAGAACAAGCGCAGTTCATAAGGTCAGTGCTTAAGTCCATTCACCCTCATAATCACATGAAATCAACAGAGAAAAAGAAAAGAGTGGATCAATAAAGCCTCTGGTTTATCTAATCTACCGGTGCATGAAATGTAAGAGGAAGTGAGGAGTGGATCCTATTTCCCTAATAATAACTGTTCTTCTTTAACCTGCGAAGGTCTGGCCAATCACAATATCAAGAACTCTTCTCTGCTATGTGGCCTGGCTGTGTGAAGAGGTATCTAGCAGAGATGGCATGAATTCCATTGCAAAAGGAGAAAAGGCTGAAAATGCCTTTCCTGCTCCCCACATGGACATACTCTAAAGTTTAATCACTCATTCATTCTACAAATATTTATGGAGCAGACACTGTTTAGGGTTCCAGAGAGATTTCAACAAACAGAACAAGTTCGTGTCATGCCATCGTCAATATTATATCACAATGATATTAGTGGTGGTGTGGAAGCAACAGACATTACTATGTAAAAAATAATGTTTAGAAAGTGATAATTGCTATTAAGGTCTTCCTGGTGGCTCAGCAGTAAAGAATCCTCCTGCCAAAGCAGAATACATGGGTTCAAGTCCTGGGTCCAGAAGATCCCCTGTAAAAGGAAATGGCAGCCTGGTCCAGTGTTCTTGCCTGGGAAATTCCATGAACAGAGGAGCCTGTCCATGGCATTGCAAAAGAGTCAGATACAACTTAGCGACCAACCAATAGCAATTGCTATTAAAATAAAAATTTTATTTGACAAAATGTCACACAATGAAAGAAGAGCACAGAGCTGGAAGTCAAAAAGCTTGACTTTTTCTTATATACATTATTCTTCAGTGTGCCATTGCCGACTTAATGCAGTCTCCTTTATATTCTCATCTATAAGATGGAGAGATCAAAATTATGTGACGGTGTAATACTCATTGCTTTTCTAGGTGGCTCAGTGGTAAAGAATCTACCTGCCCGTGCAGAAGACACAGGAGATGTGGGTTCAGTCCTTAGATCATGAAGATCCCCTGGAGGAGGAAATGGCAATCCACTCCAGTATTCTTGCCTGGAGAATCTCATAGATTGAGTAGCCTAGTGGGCTACAGTCCATAGGGTTGGCAAAGAGTCAGGCAAGAGCATGCATGCCACAACAATAAAAGGCAAAATGTAAATTATAGCTAAAGTCAACTGAGTCTTTGTTTTGTCTAGTAACTGTTTTAAGTATACTTGTCATACTAATTTTAATCCTTATAACAAGCCTAGGAGGGAAATGCTACTGCTATGCCTGTCTTACAAATTATAAGCTGATGTAGAGAGACATGAAATATTGTGCCCAAGTGGAAATATCAGAAATTGAGGCAAGGTCACCTTTCATTAAATTTTAGCATACTGGTATACTACAGTTTCCTTTATTTTATATATATAATGATTGAAATTTCTGTAGTTGACTGACTTTTGTGACTTTTTTTTTTCCTGAGCAGGAGACATCTAAGCAGAGAAGCAGATATCCGTGAGGTCTCAGGGTATGGTTATGACTCTTTGGTTTCTCTTAGCCAGGATTTTTTTATCCAGTAAAACTGAAAGTCAGTCCTTAAACATACTCATGTATTTCTGTTAAGACATAAATTCTACTGAGATGGAAAGATGATAAGTAAAACCAACACATTTCAAGTTGTTGATCTTGCAGATTTTTATTTTTTTAAATTTCCCACAGTTAAAAATCTGCCTTTAACAACATAGAATTGCAAGCCATTGCGTATTAAGAAGTAAGAAATAGGCATGGGAGGATATTAGGAGACAGGAAAATAAAAATCAACACTTGTTACAAATAGCCTAAGTTTTGCTCAGTTTCCAGAAGGAGAAACAGTAATGAGGAAATGTGAAGGTTAGATAAGGTGTTCACTCCTTTTTGAGGAGATTCAATCTTGCTGCAGAAACTTAGTATGGATATAAAACCAATGTTAAGTATTAGTTGCTCAGTCGTGCCCGACTCTTTGCGACCCCCTGGACTGCAGCCCACCAGGCTCCTCTGTCCATGAGATTTTCCAGGCAAGGATACTGGAGTGGGTTGCCATTTCCTTCTCCAGGGGATCTTCTCAACCCAGGGATCAAACCCGGGTCTCCTGCACTGCAGGCAGATTCTTTACCCAATGAGCTACAAGGGAATCCCATGGAGAATGTTATGGGATTAAATTTACAAAGAATGAAAAATTTATCCTCAGATTTAGAGAAGAGAGACAGTTGAAGTCACCAGCTCTACTGGCTTTAATAGGCGTCTTTGTTTAGATGTCCCTGGAGTGCCATCAAGCATAGTATCCAGAAGGGGAGCATTGAGAATATACATCATTGGAAGGAACACCAAGGGACAGCATGAGCATCCACGCTGGAAATAGTCACTGGGGCTGTCTAACCAAACTCACATTAACGGTAAGAATACGAAATAGGAACAGCATGAGATGTAGAGGCAAGAATGAGAAAGGATGAGATGACAAGTGATGATAAATTCACGTGGAGCGGAGGATGCTGGCTGTGAATAGCACAATGTGAAGTAGAACTGATTGTGAAAGCCTTTCAATTCCAAAGTAGCTAGAACCCTAGTCATCTTATCTAGGGCCATTGCCTTGGCCAAAATGATTGTCTCCCAAAAGAGGTGAGCTGAGCATTTGGGCATATTAGCACTGCGTTGCTTTGCCTTGCCTTAGATGTTGTCCCCACCCTGGATGGAGCCGAGTCCAGGGATTGAACAGCCTAGCTTTTATACAGTACTTCCCTGGTGGCCCGGACTGTAAAGCATCTACCTACAATGTGGGAGACCCAGGTTCAATCCCTGGGTTAGGAAGATCTTCTGGAGAAGGAAATGGCAACCCACTCCAGTACTCTTGCCTGGAAAATCCCATGGACAGAGGAGCATGGTAGGCTACAGTCCATGGGGTCACAAGGAGTTGGACACAACTGAGCGACTTCACTTTCTATCGTTAGACACAAATGCCAAAGAGATTCAAAATGAATAGATTGAACACGCCTGTCACTCAGCCCAGCTGTGTGTGGTGGCTAATGTGGTTGGCTCCGCTCTATTTGCGCTTCGTCTCTTGGGAACTATTTAAAGTGTGACTTAAATGGAGTCACTGTAAATGAGTCTGTACAGGGCAGGCTCTGAATATGCCATGTGGGAATCAGGCTGTTTGTGTCAGAGAATAGATGACAATCTGAGAGCTAGAGAGAGGATTGCATTTTAAGAGGAGGGCATTTGGTCTTGAAAATGCTTAACACTGTTCTTCACACAACTGCAGAATAAAAATTAGTCAATAATTCCAAGATTGAAGATATTTGCATATTAAATATATGTTCTGATTTTCAACATTTAGCATGTATCTCATTTTAGAAATAACAAAGAAAACTTACAAAAGCAGGTGAGTAAGTTTGATCTTCTAGAGCTAGGTTCTCAAGTTATGTTTATATATGGTGTCTACACAAAGTAAAGAACTTTTAAAAAGTGTACTACTAGAATATCTATGTACGTAAATAAGCTCTCTTATATCTTAAACAGCAATTATGATTAAAAAAAATAGTTCATGATTTAGAATCAGAGAGTCCCGGATTCTGATATTAGGATTGTCAGGGGTTAACTGTATAACCTTTAGCAAATAATTTCACTGAAACCAACCTCAATGTATTATCCAATAGTTGTAATAATATATAATGATAATGTTATTAGGGCTTCCTGCAACTGCAGGAGTTGTAGGAGATGTGGCTTATATCGCTGGGTCAGGAAGACCCCCTGGAGGAACAAATGGCAACCCACTCCAGTATTCTTGCCTGGAAAATCTCATGGACAGAGGAGCCTGGTGGGATACAGTCCATAGAGTCCCAAAGAGTCAAGCTCAACTGAACGACTGAGCATGCATGCACAATGCTTTTGAGAGGAGTAAATAAAATAACACGTGAAGCTAATATCAGTGGTGCATAAAAATTACATATCAAATAACTCTCAGTAAATCTTCTTATTCAAATTAGTTGTCATTGTTTTGTGTGGGGGGGCTCAGTTATTTTTGACTCTTTGCAACTCCACAAGGCTCCTCCGTCCATGGGATTTCCTAGGCAAGAAAACTGAAGTGGGGAGCCATTTCCTCCTCCACAGGATCTTCCTGATCCAGGAATTGAATTCACATCTCTCGTGCCTCCCGAAATGCAGGCCGATTCTTTATGGCTGAGCCACTAGGGAAACCCCTTTTTAAATTTTTCCTAATCTAGGTCCACAAGGAAAGGATCACAGTGTAATAAATGATTAAATAAATAACTTACAGAATTGTTTGCTAAATAGTAATCTTGTTTTAACCTGTAATCAGATTACATTTTGAGAAAAGAAATTTACCATTAGTTTACTCAAGTCAATGAAAATGTCAATTGAAAATGTCAATTAAAAATATCAACACATCTTTTCTGAGCCCTTTTTGTAGAAATGTGAGTGTTCTTAGAGTAGATTGCTCACTTTCTTCCACAATCTTCACTCTTAATGATTTTTGACCACTTTCCTAATTCAGATATCAGACATAAATCATAGGCAGTCACACTGTGAAATCTGCCATCCTTTTTATTGCCAGGCTTGACTCAAATGATCTGCTTACTAAGTGGATATTGCCTTCCTACCTCACAGCTCAACACACATCCCTCCTAAATATGCTGGATCAAAATGGATGATCTTTATAATCTGTTTAGAAAGAAGAAGTGATATCTTCTCATCAATAGTTTGCAGCAAGTAGCTAACCTCTGCCTGAGTCTCCAAATACTTATGAAGGACTATTTATAGAAGAAAATGAAACTTAACCTTAAGGCAGAGATCAGACATGATGATAGGTAACCACATAAGTACTCCCCAAGAATCTGAGGGAAATATCAAACATAGTCCAGAAATGTTTCGTGCAGTGACAACAGCTATTTCTGGGGAACTGCTTAGCCTTGCATATGATATGGGGGGATCATTTTTATCTGAATCATTCATTTGTGAATCCCAAAATTCTAGTACATTCTTGGTCCATTACAGGGACCACTGTAGTGAATCAATAAATATTTAAGAGAAATAATTTACATATGTAACTTTTAAAAAAAGCATTAGTGCATTGTTTTGAAACCATTGTCTCCTAGGATTCTTTTGAAACATGGTGTGTTTCACAAAGGTTACTGCATAGAGTCTGTTTCCAATGTCTCTGACAGGAACACATTATAACCAAAAGATGTTTACAGCTTAACTTCAACCATGAGGCTTCAACTATGAAACTTAACTTCAGCAATAATTCTGCCATACATTTTAAAAAAATTCACTATTGTCATATCTGTGATAGAATGCCAGATTTCCCTTATTGGTTGATTAATCCAATATGTAGTCCAGATCTTCAGATTTTTTTTTTCATTTTAGGAAAATCAAACATATTTCATTACTAAAATGTTTTAAATTATAAGACTCCCTTTAGCATTGTTTCTAAGCATCTAGTTCAAAGTAAATTTTACTCTCACTTTTATAAGAACGGCTATGAAAACCATCTCATCCCCTTTGAACACGAATGCTGCATAAA
Source organism: Redunca redunca (assembly GCA_006410935.1). Classification (NCBI taxonomy): domain Eukaryota; kingdom Metazoa; phylum Chordata; class Mammalia; order Artiodactyla; family Bovidae; genus Redunca; species Redunca redunca. The sequence continues at coordinate 884,164 of SJYQ01003227.1, forward strand.
TGAGACTGAAGCCAAATGCAAAGAAAACGGCTCTTTGTCAGGGATTGTGGTCTCACCTGTACCCTTGTTTAGCTGGGAACATTGTCCAGAACACCTAATGTTTTTGACTTCAGTTTTTTGGCATAAAAATAAAGACAATGATTTCTACCTCTTGGGAGGCAATAATTACATGATACAAAGTAAATGACTACATATTACAGGTCTTGGTTGCTACCTAAATGTCCATCGACAGAGGAATGGGTATGAAATAATACCATTTGCAGCAACATGGGTGTACATAGTCTGATAGAGAAGGAGGTCATACTGAATGAAGTCAGACAAAGAGAAATATCATATGATACTACTTATATGAGAAATCTAGAAAGGAAATGGTACAGACAAATTTATTTACAAAACAGAAATAGACTCACAAATTTAGAGAACAAATTTATGGTTACCAGGGGAAATGGTGGAGAGAAGGGACAGTTAGGGAGTTTGGAATTGACAGGTACACATTTCTATATTTAAAATAGATAAAGCTGTACTTTATAACATGGGGAACTCTGCTCAATGATATGTGACAGCCTGGATGGGAGAGGAGTTTAGGGGAGAATGGATACATGTATAAATATGACTGAGCCCCTTCGCTGTTCACCTGAAGCTCTCACAACAGCTAATTGGCTCTACTGTAATATAAAATTAAAAAAAAAATCAATGAAAAAGGTCTTGGTACATAGTAGGTGCTGAAAACAATATGTAATCAATAGGAGGATTGAGAAGAGTGGCTCTCAGATTTTAAGGCATTGCCATTTCAAGGCCATGGGCTACTTGAGGGGATTTCAAAGGATTTTAAAAATAAGCTAAAGTTGAATTTTGTGTGCATTATTAAAGCCTATACATGGAATATTAACATCAGATGAAAGAGCTGGACATCTGCATAAGTAAGACTTTTAAGGTAAGATAGTTATTTCAAGAAGATGTACTTTATTTGATCCCTCTGGCTAAGCTGTGTGCAGATGTCTTGACTCACAATATTCTTTTTCTTTTAAATGTTCACTGACTACCAGCCGTGCAGTATTTTGACTCCAGTTGTGCTGTGCTCAGTTGCTAAGTTGTGCCTGAATCTTTGTGACCCCATGGACTGTAGTCCACTAGGCTCCTTTGCCCATGGGATTTTCTAGGCAAGAATACTGTTGTAGGTTGCCATTTCCTCCTAAAGGGGATATTTCTGACCCAGGGATTGAATCCACATCTCTTGCACTGGAAAGCAGAGTCTTTACCATTGACCCGCTGTCATTCAATCCTAAGGGAATTCCTGGTGAAGGAAAAAGAGCCGCACAACCTTAGCTAAAATCAAAAAGTTTATTAAAGTTAACATTTCCCCCCTGATATGACAATACAGAAAACTGGCTAAATTTTTATTTTTTTCTAGAAGATCACAAAATGTCAGGAACTTTGAAAATGAAATGTTGCTTCTCACCGAGAGTCTTAAAGATAGATTGGAGGCTTTCCCTATCTGACAAGGAGTTATCACTATCAAGCTCGCAGCAGAAGGCAAGGTTGATGCCAAAGCCTGCCTAACTCTGCTAGTAAAGATGCATGAAGCTGCTTTTAGACTCAGTTTATCAGGTACATCAAAAGAAGAACAGACAAAGATGCCAGCCCCCGGGTCCCTGCCATGTACACCCTACAGCATGCATGTGTATTTAGTGGCTTGTCGTGCCCCACTCTTTTACGACACTATGGACTGTAGCCTGCCAGGCTTCTCTGTCCATTAAATTGTCCAGGCAAGAATACTGGAGTGGATAGCCATCCCCTTTTCCAGGGGTTTTTCTTAACCCAGGAATCTAATCCAGGTCTCCTTCAGTGCAGGCAAATTCTTTACTGTTTGAGTCACCAGGGAAGCCAAAAAACGAACAGCAGTGGTCTGCAAACTTTTGGGTACAGGCAAGGGTTTTGTGGAAAAATTTTCCATGGACTCGGGTGGGGAGCTGATTTCTGGATGATTCAAGTGTGTTACATTTATTGTGCTCTTTATTTCTGTTACATAAGCTCCACATCAGATCATCAGGTATTAGACCCTGGAGGTTGGGGACTCCTGCCATACAGGACACATCAATGCAGTGTGAGGTGTTGGATGTCTCTCAGTGCTGTGCAGCCAAACCTGGGCAACATTCAGCGGTTATCTATCTTGCAGCTCTCCTCTGAAGGAGGTGGGCAGAGAGCCTCATAGTCACTGGAACCTGGGAGGCAATGAGAAAGTATCTCATGGTAGCCTCCCAGGGAAGGCAGGGAAGTGCATGGGAGATGAGCCCCTAGAATCCCTCCACATGTTCATCACGCTCTTAAGTCCTGGGAGGACCACATGGAGTTCCTCCAGGTCTCAGAGAAGCTGCTGGGCTAGACTGCCCTGGTGGCCTGTGTGAGCATGTGTGAGGTCACCAGGGCACAATGATGAAGACATTTTCTTACTTTATATGTTATTTTTCCAAGGTAAGGAAAATATATTATTTTTCATTCTCTGCTCAACATATGGGAATCCTTACAATAGGCATGTGCTCAGTTGTGTCTGACTCTTGGCAAATCCTAGACTGTAGCCCACTAGGCTCCTCTATCCATGGGATTTTCCAGGCGAGAATACTGGATTGAGTGGCCATTTCCTCCTACAGGGGATCTTCCAGACCCAGGGCTCAGACTCACGTTTCCTGTGGCTCCTACATTGTCTGGTGGGTTTTTTTTTTTACCACTGAGTCACCTGGGAAGCCAATGGCAAGTAGAAAACAGCATAATAAAGGCTAAAGTCATAGAATTTTCACAAAAAATATTCTAATCTATTGTTTGACAATGGTGGTCTAAGAATGAAAGTTCAAACTTGTGCAGATAACCAAAGTATACTTTGTGTAGCATTTTAAAAATGTATTAAAATAGCATTTGCTTTGTCACCAAAACACACTCTTTTCTTACAAAATCATGCTTCCTCGTTCTCATCGTAATTCATAATTCATCTTGAAATACAACTGAAAGAAGCTGGAAGAGAATAAAATCACAGAAATGCTCAAGCAAGGTTGACATACAATATCAAATCCTAAAGACAAATAGGTCATGTGAGTCACTGGGAGTCAAACAGTCCTCTCTCCAACCTTCTGCCCATCCAGCTACCTCCTTGGCAAGGCAGGGCAGGAGAAAATACCCCAGTGCTAGGTCACATCATGCTGAGTCTTGTTCTACATCTATTTACATTATTTAAGCCATGATCAGAAGCCGCTTTGTTTGGGGAAGAATCTCAGGCTCTAGAATCAGAAGACCTTTAGTATCTCTTAACTTTGCAATAGTAAAAAACTAAGAGAGACACCTCTGCCTCGGTTTCCTTATCTGTCAAACTACTGTGATGAATATTGTTAAATATTATTGACTAGCATTCCTCTTGGGAAAAGCACTAAATATGAGTAAAGTTTTTATTCGTTTGTTGTTTTTGTTTTTAAGTGAGGGAAATGAATTCTAAAGGAATACACACACACACACAAAAAAAAGGAAAAAAAAGGAAGATGATCATTAATTCTTTTAGCATGATTAAGAAGAATGTATTCTGCTTCAGAGAGATGGGAGGTTCAAATTAATAAAGAGAAGAACTAGGAAGAGGGGAGAGGAGAGGAAAAAAGAGGTCAGATGACACTGTACTTTCTACAATATGACCCTGCCTCTGACCCCTAATTTTTATTAAAATTTTTTAAACTGATAAAGTGTACAATATGAAAGATTTCTTATTTTTAACTCAAATTAAGGATATGCTGTGCTTAGATATCAATATCATATATTATAATGAGTTAATAAAGAAATCTTTCACAATGAATGTACTTTACCATAACCTGGGCAGCAAGAAGATTGAACCCATATCTTTATCCATATCCTTTCTGCGTTTACTCCAAAAAACTGGCATTGTGAACACCTACAACCTCTGCCAAAGGGATTTTTATTGTCTTCAGGAACACTGTTGTCCCAATGCATATGGCAAACTGCAGGTATTGGAGTATCAATGTCCTTGAATGTAGCCCCTCTAATCACTGACTGTGGGGACAAACTCTTTAGATATTTGCTACAATGCCTCCAAGTGTTCATTGGCAGAACTGAGCTCCATTTATTCACAGAGCTACCTGGCTTCCATGACCTTATTGACTTTTTCCTTTTCTGCTTTATTTTTTTCGCTCCTCTACCAGCTTTCTCTTGGATAAAGAGAACTCCCACACAAAAGATCGGCATTTAAATTCTTGTCTCGTCATGTGCTTCTGAGAAAACCTAAACCAAGATATGAGTTCATAAGGGAAGACTCACACAAGAGTGCATACACATTAAAGTTTCAGGATTCAAATGCCACCATGGGAGAGTGCATTGCTTGGAACTTTCTAAAAATTAGAAGGCAGGCTTTGCCTTCCTTGCACAAGACATGCAATTAGTGGCTTCTTGGCAAATTGAAACTAAGTGTATGAGAGGAGTCTCAGCCATCTGACTTATGTTAGTATTAATATAATAAGCCCTACTACGTTAGATGGTTGTGAGAGGCCCAAAATAAATAGGATAATACATATTTAAATGTGCTGTAAACTGGTAAGCTCATGCGAATTGGACATCATTTCTCAACCTTGTGATGTTGATGTATCTGTGACATTAATGTGATCAGATATACTTTATAGCTTTAACCTACCTTGTCAAGTTCACTTAGATTTCACTTACCACGAGTCTGAAAGAGAGCACTCAGGGCTACCCCTACTTCTCCTGACTCCCAGCCTCCAGTCTGTCCTTTCTCTTATTATCACATGAGATCTGCAGCTACAGCAGTTTTTGTGTGGAATCCCTGTGCTAAAATACTCAGCTTGGGTGTAGGTCACCTAGGTGATCCTTTGCCCAGTTTAAGGGGAATGTTATCAAACTTTAACAGAAAATTGATCCCCTAGCTCAGCAGTTGTGGGAAAGCAAAGCTTGACTTTGTCATGCATATTTTGTGTATTAGGGTTTTGTTCTCTGAACCAATCACACAGCACTATCAGTAAAGAAGACTCTTAATACCATTTTTATTTCTCTATTTTTGTTATCTGATCCATGCTTTTAAATTGATCACTGCTACCCTTTGGAGTTCAGGTTTTATAGCACTGATGTACTAACTGCTGAATAGTAATGTTGCTTTTGACATTGAGACCCTTAAAGCAGACGGTATCATTTTTAAAACAGGAATTTATTATGAAAACAACCTGCAAACATATTCAGAGTATGGATGGCAGCTTTAAAACACAGATATTTTGGCTTTTTTTTTTGATTGTTGGAAGTAGTATGGGCCTTTCAATTGTCTAAAGTAATTTCAGGTCAGGAAGGTATTTTTTCACCCAGGATTCACATCTATCACTCCTTAGCTCACCATGGCTTTGTTATTTGGTGATTAAGTAGCATTGTCCACAGGTTTTTATTCAGTTCGGTCACTCATTTGTGCCCGACTCTTTGAGACCCCATGAATCGCAGCACGCCAGGCCTCTTTGTCCATCACCAACTCCCGGAGTTCACTCAGACTCACATCCATTCAGTCAGTGATGCTATCCAGCCATCTCATCCTCGGTCATCCCCTTCTCCTCCTGCCCCCAATCCCTCCCAGCATCAAAGTCTTTTCCAATGAGTCAACTCTTCACATGAGGTGGCCAAAGTACTGGAGTTTCAGCTTTAGCATCATTCCTTCCAAAGAAATCCCAGGGCTGATCTCCTTCAGAATGGACTGGTTGGATCTCCTTGCAGTCCAAGGGACTCTCAAGAGTCTTCTCCAACACCACAGTTCAAAAGCATCAATTCTTCGGCGCTCAGCCTTCTTCACAGTCCAACTCTCACATCCATACATGACTACTGGAAAAACGATAGCTTTAACTAGATGGACCTTAGTCGGCAAAGTAATGTCTCTGCTTTTGAATATGCTATCTAGGTTGCTCATAACTTTTCTTTCAAGGAGTGAGCGTCTTTTAATTTCATGGCTGCAATCACCATCTGCAGTGATTTTGAAGCCCCCAAAAATAAAGTCTGACACTGTTTGCACTGTTTCTCTATCCATTTCCCATGGAATGATGGTACTGGATGCCATGATCTTCGTTTTCTGAATGTTGAGCTTTAAGCCAACTTTTTCACTCTCCTCTTTTACTTTCATCAAGAGGCTTTTTAGCTCCTCTTCACTTTCTGCCACAAGGGTGGTGTCATCTGCATGTCTGAGGTGATTGGNGAGAATTTTGAGCATTACTTTACTAGCGTGTGAGATGAGCGCAGTTGTGCCGTAGTTTGAGCATTCTTTAGCATTGCCCCTCTTTGGGATTGGAATGAAAACTGACCTTTTCCAGTCCTGTGGCCACTGCTGAGTTTTCCAAATTTGCTGGCATATTGAGTGCAGCACTTTCACAGCATCATCTTTCAGGATTTGAAATAGCTCACCTGGAATTCCATCACCTCCACTAGCATAGTTCATAGTGTTCATAGTGTTCATAGTGCTGCTTTCTAAGGCCCACTTGACTTCACATTCCAGGATATCTGGCTCTAGTTGAGTGATCACACCATCGTGATTATCCGGGTCGTGAAGATCCTTTTTATATAGTTCTTCTGTGTATTCTTGCCATCTCTTCTTAATATCTTCTTCTTCTGTTAGGTCCATACCATTTCTGTCCCTTATTGAGCCCATCTTTGCATGAAATGTTCCCTTGGTATCTCTAATTTTTTTGAAGAGATCTCTAGTCTTTCCCAGTCTGTTGTTTTCCTCTATTTCTTTGCATTGATCGCTGAAGAAGGCTTTCTTATCTCTTCTTGCTGTTCTTTGGAACTCTGCATTCAGATGCTTATATCTTTCCTTTTCTCCTTTGCTTTTCACTTCTCTTCTTTTCACAGCTATTTGTAAGGCTTCCCCAGACAGCCATTTTGCTTTTTTGGTTTTTATTATGATCTTTAAAAAGAAATCATAGCTAAAAAGAATATCGGTTGGGTAAATACCCAAATAACCAAATTGAAGCCAGGTCACCTTGGAGAAAGTGACCCAGTGAGTTTTCACAGAGATTAGCAAAAGATTTGCCCTATGATTCATTTCACTTCCCAAAACGGAAGGATGAGAATTGGGATCTGGCCATTCAGCATCTTGTTGTGTAAAATCATTAGGGCGCATGGACTTCTTTGATGAAGCACATGCATAGGTCAGCCTGGCAGGACAGGCACTGGGACAGCCTCTGGGGAGACCAGGGGGAATGGAAGATTGGCACCAGGCTAAACTTTCTCACTCCGCCCCTCGTGCAGTTACCAGGTGCCTGGGCTGAAGATACAAATATCGCTAACTGACCATAAAATTAAAACCATGACCCTTTCACACTGGGCTAACCCATAGACTCGCTTAGGTCACGTATGTACAGAAATAAAGAAAGGAAAAGAGAGAGAACGAGGTTAAGAAAGAGGATGAAAGAACCATTAAGAAAAATTAGGTCACTACAGCAAAGTTCCTGACACTAGAAGAACGATACTTGTGGGAAGTATGTCAGAGGAAAGAGCGTATGCATTTAGGGTTACGAGAGGGCTAGAGTCCCCACTGAGTGAAGCCTTCAGTTTCCTCAGCTATAATGTCTCTCTATCTACCTGCAATTCTTTGACTTACATTTTTCTTCTTACATAAAACACCAGAGGAGAAAAGTTGCAATAATTAAAATCTGTGTGTGCAAAATGTCTAGGAAAAACGAAATCCTGGATCAATGGTGAATATCACTATGATTGTTCAATGTTTTTCAATGAATGGAATCTGAATGGATCCATAAATTAAATCTATTCATTTACATATTCATAAAGTCCCCCCTTAGGCACCACTGTTACTAAAAGTGTAAGTAATTTTAAATAGCAGATAAATGGGAAGTCATTTATATTTGGAAAAGCTGTACAGTGCTGATTTTGAGGTTAGTCTCCACCTGTAAATCTGAATTCCAAAAGAATCTGGCAGAACGTGAAGACATGTAAAGGACTTGAGTTTTTACCCTGAATATCTGGGTCTTAATGATAATAATGTTATAAATACCTCAATATCACTATAGCCCTCTTATAACATGCTTAATAACTTTGAATATTCCAGTATATGTTCTTGCACAAAGACATTCTTGTAGCAGGTTTTGATTTCTTCATATATTGAATGAAGAGCTTGGATATGATACTTAGTATTGGTCAAGTCTAAACTTTCATGGTTACAGGAAATTCAATAATTTTGTAAATTAAACAATGAATTAAAAATGATTTTGCTGTCATAAACCAACACCTTTTTCAAAGAATTACATAGAGTTAGATATTTCTCTCAAAGTTAAATTTTAGAATATTTATATAATTGAGAAATTTAATATCACTAATAGTGAGATTCTCATGTAGGTTGTCACTACCACGACACTCTGCATTTGCTTCTAAATTTCTGCCCAGAGATTAGGGCATGATGTTGGACTTGGAGGTAGAGATCAGGGACAGAAATGTAGGTGCTTACTCTATGAAATGTTGGAAATTTAAATTTGCCACTTATTACCAACAAAAATCCATCTAGTCAAGGCTATGGTTTTTCCAGTAGTCATGTGTGGATGTGAGAGTTGGACTATAAAGAAAGCTGAGCACCAAAGAATTGATACTTTTGAACTGTGGTGTTGGAGAAGACTCTTGAGAGTCCCTTGGACTGCAAGGAGATCCAACCACTCCATCCTAAAGGAGAGCAGTCCTGGGTGTTCATTGGAAGGAATGATGCTGAGGCTGAAACTCCAATACTTTGGACACCTCATGCGAAGAGCTGACTCATTTGAAAAGATCCTGATGCTGGGAGGGATTGGGAGCAGGGGGAGAAGGGGATGACAGGATGAGATGGCTGGATGGCATCACCGACTCAATGCATGTGAGTTTGAATGAACTCCAGGAGTTGGTGATGGACAGGGAGGCCTGGCGTGCTGCTATTCATGGGGTCTCAAGGAGTCAGACACAAGTGAGCGACTGAACTGAACTGACCCACAAAATAGATATTCCATAGGCCAATTATTGTAAGGAAAGATAGAGAAAATATATAGATACATCATGCCCCAAGGATACTCTACCAGAATTTCTTTCCCCTGACTGTTTTGAAGACTGAACTAAAAATGATAGAAAACAGTTAAGTTTTACAGCTTTACATTCCATGAGACTTTATGATACTTACAGAAATTGAAATGGAAATCAGGCCAGCCAACAGAAGTATCAACACACAAGATGCTTTAGTAGAGTGCACACACAGGCAGCATGGAGCCCATTTAATTTTACGTATTCGTTGGAAATAATATTTTTTAGGCCTTAACGCCTTTATCCAGTCTACAATAAAGCAAACTGCATCACATGTGCCTTCTCTCATGTACTCCTAGAGCCTCTCAATTCTTCTAAAGATTGAAATCCATATGCTGTAAAAGTCTGTTCTTTTTACTGCATAAGCAGGCTCTGCGGTGTTTGTGTAGTAGTTTGGGGTTCGGGGAAAAAGTAGGTTGATTCAAATGTTCACATTGTGAAACAAACCAACCCCATTCCTCAGAGAACGAAGCTCACTAAGTGTTTGCTGCTGGCAAGTGGGTGCGCTCTGAAGCCATCCCCGGAGCTTGCTTTGACAGATGTCAGCTGGTGGACATTTGCACAAAAGTCTCTGAAATGCCGTATTTTGCACCCCGTGTCAGTTGGCACATTCCTTTCTTGTACCTTCTGTGTTTCGATTAAATTAGGTTGGAAACAAAGCCTCCTATTTACTGAGCAAAGTCTTTGCTCTGTGAAATGGTGAACAATTACAACCATTAGCCTGTCTATCGCTTCTATCAGTTCAGTTAAGATTGCCTACACACTGCATTCTGCATCATAGACACCCTGAGCGGAGCCTGACGCCGGCGTTCAAGACTGGCGAAAAGTCTCTGATCACACTGGGGTGATGACGGGACGTTCTTTCATTTGTAGCCTTCTTAAATTTTCTGAGTGTGTTAACCATGTTCTGTGCACTGTTGGCACAGTGTTATGACCCCATTCAAAGGAAAAACTTTATGTGACTTCCTCAAAATCTATTATGACTATCACAAAGGTGCAATGAAAGCATAATTTGATGAACTAAGTATAAATAAAGGCAAAATATACCAGTGGGAGATTGTAATTTTTAACCAAGTGTTGAATACTTGTGTATTCAAGATATTGCTAAATTCAAACAGATGGGAAAATAGAAGAAAAAAGTAATTTTAAAACTCCAAAATATTGTCACAGTCTCTATGATTCTATTGGTACTCCTATTACCACCACATGTCAAACATTATATAAATTTGATCATATATAATTGAAGCAAATATTTCTGAATTAATCTTACCAACTATTATAGAAAAGCTTTAGTCATAAAAAATTCAAGTTTGAAATGTTTTAAAGTAAAAATTTTACTTGAGA
>SJYQ01003227.1:894599-930604 GCA_006410935.1 Redunca redunca
TGCATAAGGTAAAACTCTAAACTGTTAGGAAAAAGAATAGGAAAACATTTTTACATCTTTGTGTTGCTAGCAATGGGAAAAGATGTTTTAGATTTAAAAAAAAGCAAAAATAAGATGAATGATAAATACAGCTAATTTAAAATTAGCAATGTCCATTCCTGACTTGACACCACAGTTAAGGTAAAAAGACCAAAGAGAAACTGGAAAAAAATATTTGTTGCTATATAGTGAATGAAAGATTGCTATATAACACACATAAAGTAACCATTATAAGACATAAGGAAACAAATAGAAAAATAAAAACAAGTATTTGACAAAGTAGGGAAGACTAATGATCAAAAACCATGTAAAGTCTCATTTTACTTTTCACAAGCAATGAAATGCAAATTAAAATAAAACTGACAATAGAAAGTCATGGAAATGATATGGATTGACAGGAAGTTAGAAACACAATTACAGAAATAAATTGCTACCATTACAATAGGATATAATATTATATTATCTAATAAAATAGAATATGTATATATCCTGTGACCCAGCAATAGCACTTTTCAGGGAAACTGCTGAGTCTGTGCACTGGGAAACATGCTGGAGAAGATTTTTAACAGGTCTCCTGGTGAAAGTGAAAATTTGAGAGTATCAGTATGGAAAAGAATAAATAAACCATAATATATTAACATAAGGCAGTCCTATAGAGGACAGAGCTATTGCTAAACTTATTATTGTGGTTGATCCCAACAAACAATTTTAATAAAACTGAAAAACTCTCAAAAGGATACTTACAGAATTTTATTAGTTGCATAATGTTCAAGAACCTAAAGCATAAATATCTAAGTATTATGTAGTGCATGCGTAAATACATATGCAAGAAACCTATTAATCCAAGAGAATGATAAACAAAATTTGGAATAGTGATTTTCTATTACAGTGAGAGGGAGAAATCTGATGAGTTTAGTACACAGGTTACGTCCTAATCAGGTGAGCAAACAAATATATATTTCTTAATTATTATTGTATGGCAACCAAATGTATATATTTATATATATCTGTGGACTTCCCAGGTGGCTCAATCCCTGAATCAGGAAGATCCACCAGAGGATTAAATGACAACCCACTCCAGTGTTCTTGCCTGGGAAATCCTGTGGACGGAAGGAGCCTGGTGGGCTACAGTCCATGGGGTTGCAATGAGTCAAACGTGATTGAGTGACTCAACAAAAATGACCATATGTATTTTTATGCTACATATACATATATATTTATAGGTATTAATTATTTCATAATCTTAACAAAAATCATTTTTTAACAAAATCATTGGCAACAAAGGAAAAATGTTGTTAAGATCGTTAAAGAATAGATTAAGGAAAGTTTTCTATTTTATACACATTAATAGCATACTTTTCTATTTTGCCTGTCATTCTCATGCATTAATCAACCCAGAAGTCTCACATTTTTCTCTCCCATATCTTCTCTCTGTAGTAGTTAGAGTCTAGCTTAGAAAGAAGGAAACTGAGCATCTCAAATAGAAGTGATGTGGTACAACAATTCATTGCCAGATATCTCAGATAAGTGTAATGTCGCACAATGACCGATTATGCAGGTGGGAAAAATTTGAAGAGAAGAATAAGAGAAAAGGAGCTGAATGAAAGATTATTAACTCTAGGAGGAAATGGAATTAAAAGAAGGAAGATTTCTGAACCTGGATTTGGGAGCAGAAGAAGCTCCCAACTTCAAACACTGCCACTGCCTCCAGCACCAAGATCTGGGAGCAAGAACCACCCCCTCCAATGTTGGGATTGAAGAAACATTGCACCCCTTCCCTTCTGAGATTCTATGAAAGAAAGGGAAAGATGAAGAGTAAATGGAAGGAATTCCACCTTCTAGTCTGCCCCCAGCACTTCTTGCTGATAGAATTTAATAAGCCAAATGGCAAATGAACATGGGAAATGTGGTTTGCAGATCCCTAATTCTCTGTATCAGTCCCTCAACATTTGCCTAACTGTATCAATTTTTCATACAAAGCCTACCCTCTGTATGAAACTGCATGAAATTACACATACATGAGATGAGATTTTGTTCTAAAGACAAGTTGCTGAGCGTGGGTGTGGCAAGTTATAAATGAAGGAGATTGGTGAGTCTGCAGACAAGAGATGGAGCTGCCGTGATGCTTTGTGATCAATTGCACTCTAAGAGCCTTTCCAGAAGACAAACCCAGATAAAGAAAGATGAGACCCAGCAAAGCCAACTCCTGCTGATGACTGTGCCATGAAATCCAGATCCACAGCCAGCCCCTCCTCAGAGCGAGAAGAGCATGTAGTTTAGGGCAATGGACTGGTACCATTTGCCCTTCCTACCCTTGTCTTTTTGTCTTTTAACTTAGTAATAAGAATAATGATAAAGTGTTTTCCTTACCTCATAACTGGTCTTTGTAAGAGGACATTTTAAAGTCCCTGCTGCTGCTGCTAAGGTGCTTCAGTCGTGTCCGACTCTGTGCGACCCCATAGATGAAAGCCCCCCAGGCTCCCCCGTCCCTGGGATTCTCCAGGCGAGAACACTGCAGTGGGTTGCCATTTCCTTCTCCAATGCATGAAAGTGAAACAGTGATCTTTCACCCGTCATACTGCTATAGCCCATGCTATATTAATTGATTAATTAATTGATTAATTGATATATTAATTGACTTCTGTTTTGCTGCCCCTTCTTCAATGGCCATCTTCTTAACTAGTTATCGATTTTATACAAATATAAATAGTGTATATATGTCAATCTCAACCACACAATTCATCCTACACCTCTTCCGCCGCTTGATGTCTGTGTGTTTGCTCTCTGTCTGTGTCTCTATTTCTGCTTTGCATATAAGATCTTCTTTACCAGTTTTCCATATTCCACGTATTTTTGTTAATGGAACTCTACTCAGTCCTCTAGGGTGACCTAAATGGGAAGGGAATCCAAAAAAGAGGGGATATATGTAGCTAATTATCTTTGTTGTAAAACAACTATACCCAATACAAATAATTTAGAAAAAGCTAAAATAAAAACCACCATCCTCATCTGCTCTTTATCTCTTTAAAGGACATATGTTGGGCAAATATCATTCCCAGTACACCCCCACTAAGAGCCAAACTCAAGTCAGAACACTTGCCCTCTACACTGTGGCAAGTGAATGTGCTCAAAGCTGACTCTCCGTTTGTTGGCCATAATTTATTTCTCTAGTCTCTCTTTATTGCTGCCTTCATTTTATTTCTTGAAAAATTTGAGAAGCCCTTAGACTTTCATACTGGACCTGCAATACTAACCAGGATGAAAAGAGATAAGGGTGGGAATGGTTTGAAGGAGACTTGAAAAATCAGCCCAGGGTGCAATTCAAATAACCTGCCAAAGAACTGTTAGATAATTGCACATTTTTATTTTCCAGAAACAAAATTGGAACATTAGGAATATAAGAGAAGTGCAGCCGATGCCTTATTTCTTTAAAATATTGGGTTGGGATGTAAGAATAACAGATACAAGCCTCTGGGTTTAGCAGAATCATTAGTGTGAAACTATGTACCTGACTCCAAAAATACGTCAAAAAGCAGTACAGAATATAAGCCAATTCCCAGCAGTTTGAATTTATTATTTATGATGCCAGTTAAACAAGGCTAATGGGCTCTACAAAAGTGGTTATAGCTGCTGTGCAGTATTAGTAGAAATTAGTCAGATGTTACCAGCTCAATACAAAGTCAATTTACAAAGGCTTCTGCAAATGACAGTTTGGCTGAGTTAACATGACACTTGAGAGCATCGCCGCTGTGTCAGTCTTGGCAAGTGGGTTTAGAACCAAAGTCAGCATTTATCAGTGTAGGAAACAAATTAAACCAAAGTGGAGGAGGAGCAATAATGAGCACTTTACCCAACGTGCAGAAAGAGTCCATTACATCATCATCCTCTCTAATTCGCCTCTAAGGAGTTTCAAAAGAAGAGCCATTAAGGGTCACCTTGCTCATGTTGTTAGAATACTTCTCTACCCAGCTTCTTCTCATCAGATTGCATGCTCTAGGAATACCCTCTAGCAGTGAGTTATTCAGTAAGGGCTGCAGTTACATCAGTTTGTTGTTTCTCAAGGAAATTCTACAGAGGTATATTGCTATACACAGTTGACAAGAAGATGTGCTAAAAAAAAAATGTGTAAAGCTAATATTTTATTTTTAATTTATAAACACTTTCTCATAAATATGCTGATGAAATCTTTTTATAAAAACTTCAGTTCAGTTCAGTTCAGTTGCACAGCTGTATCTGACTCTTTGCAACTCCATGAACCACAGCACGCCAGGCATCTCCCTGTCCATCAGCAACTCCTGGGGTTTACCCAAACTCATGTCCATTGAGTCAGTAATGCTATCCAACCATCTCATCCTCTGTCATCCCCTTCTCCTCCTGCTGGCAATCTTTCCCAGCATCAGAGTCTTTTCCAGTGAGTCATTTCTTCACATCAGGTGGCCAAAGTATTAGAATTTCAGTTTCAACATCAGTCCCTTCAATGAAAACCCAGGACTGATCTCCTTTAGGATGGACTGGCTGGATCTCTTTGCAGTCCAAGGGACCCTCAAGAGTCTTCTCCAACACCACAGTTCAAAAGCATCAATTCTTCAGCACTCAACTTTCTTTACAGTGCAACTCTAATGTCCACATATGACTACTGGAAAAACAATAGCCTTTAGTAGACAGACCTTTGATGGCAAAGTAATGTCTCCGTTTTTAATATGCTGTCTAGTTTGGTCATAACTTTCCTTCCAAGGAGTAAGTGTCTTCTAATTTCATGGTTGCAATCACCCTCTGCAGTGATTTTGGAGCCCCCCCAAATAGTCAGCTACTGTTTACACTGTTTCCCCATCTATTTGCCATGGGAGAAGACTGTTGAGAGTGCCTTGGACTGCAAAGAGATCCAACCAGTCCATTCTAAAGGAGATCAGCTCTGGGTGTTGTTTGGAAGGAATAATGCTAAAGCTGAAACTCCAGTACTTTGGCCACTTCATGCAAAGAGTTGACTCATTGGAAAAGACTCCAATGATGGGAGGGACTGGGGGCAGGAGGAGAAGGGGACGACAGAGGATGAGATGGCTGGATGGCATCACAGACTTGATGGACGTGAGTTTGAGTGAACTCTGGGAGTTGCTGATGGAAAGGGAGGCCTGAGGTGCTGCAATTCATGGGGTCGCAAAGAGTCACACATGACTGAGTGACTTAACTGAACTGATGGGACCGGATGCCATGATCTTAGTTTTCTGAATGTTGAAGTTTAAGCCATCTTTTTCACTCTCCTCTTTCACTTTTATCAAGAGGCTTTTTAGGTTCCTCTTTACTTTCTGCCATAACGGTGGTGTCATCTGCATATCTAAGGTTATTGATATCTCTCCCAGCAATCTTGATTCCAGTTTGTGCTTTTTCCAGCCGTGTTTCTCAAGTTGTACTATATGTATAAGTTAAATAAGCAGGGTGACAATATACAGCTTTGACGTACTCTTTTTCTTATTTGGAACTAGTCTGTTCTTCCATGTCCAGTTCTAACTGTTGCTTCTTGACCTGCACACAGATTTCTCAAGAGGCAGGTCAGGCGGTCTGGTATTCCCATCTCTTTCAGAATTTTCCATAGTTTATTGTGATCCACACAGTCAAAGGCTTTGGCATAGTCAATAAAGCAGAAATAGATGTTATTACTGGAACACTCTTGCTTTTTCAATGATTCAGCAAATTCTGGCAATTGGATCTCTGGTTCCTCTGCCTTTTCTAAAACCAGCTTGACCATCTGGAAGTTCACGGTTTATGTATTGCTGAAACCTGGCTTGGAGAATTTTGACTAGCGTGTGAGATGAGTACAATTGTGCGGTAGTTTGACAATTCTTTGGCATTGTCTTTATTTGGAACTGGAATGAAAACTGACCTTTTCCAGTGCTGTGGCCAGTGATGAGTTTTTCAAATTTGTTGACATATTGAGTGAAGCATTTTCACAGCATCATCTTTTAGGATTTGAAATAGCTCCACTGGAATTCCATCACCTCCACTAGCTTTGTTCATAGTGATGCTTCCTAAGGCCCATTTGACTTCACATTCCAGGATTTCTGGCTATAGGTGAGTGATCACACTATCTTGATTAGCTGGGTTGTGAAAATCTTTTCTGTACAGTTCTTCTCTGTATTCTTGCCACCTCTTCTTAATATCTTCTGTTTCAGTCAGGTCCATAGCATTCCTGTCTTTTATTGATCCCATCAAAAGTTCCCTTGGTATCTCTAATTTTATTGAAGACATCTCTGGTCTTTTCCATTCTATTGTTTTCATCTATTTCTTTGCATTGATTGGTGAGGAAGGATTTCTTATCTCTCCTTGCTATTCCTTGGAACTCTTCATTCAAGTGGGAATATCTTTCCTTTTCTCCTTTGCTTTTCACTTCTCTTTACACAGCTATTTGTAAGACCTCCTCAGACAGCCATTTTGCTTTTTTGCATTTCTTTTTCTTGGGGATGGTCTTGATCCCTGCCTCCTGTACAATGTCATGAACCTCCTTCCATAGATTGAAATCAAGAACCAGGCTCTTTAAGCAGATATAAGGTTATTCCAGCTATATTCATGATAATTAACTTACTTTTCTTCATCAGTAATTGATTGCCACTATTATTTCAAAATAGCTGTACCATTATTCTGTTCTAGTTCCCAGTTCTCTATCTGGACTATTCCCTTAGACTCTGAATTGTTCCTAATGACATCTGATGGACGTGAGTTTGAGTGAACTCTGGGAGATGATGATGGACAGGGAGGCCTGGCGTGCTGCGATTCATGAGGTCACAAAGAGTCAGACACGACTGAGTGACTAAACTGAACTGAACTAAATGACATCTGTAGTTTAATAAGTTCTCTGGACCATAGAAACAAAGAATGCATAATTTCAGATACTTAAGTAGTAAGATGAAAATCTTGACACCATTTAATTTCATTCATAAAAACACTCATTTGTGATACTTGTTTCAAGCAGTATATACAGTTACATGCACATGTAGCTATTTCTATGGCTTTGCTATCTGAGATTCAACACTATCTTTAAAAATAAATGAAGTGGGTATAAGTACTCTATATTATATTTAACTAAACAAAAATCCAGAGGCAAGAAGTGGCATGCTTTGTGTTGCTTATGAAGTAAGTGATGTTTATATGTATTGGTTTGTTCAGGCTGCTGTAGCAAAGTACCACAAACCTAGACAGCAGAAATTTATCATCTTACAGTTCTTGAGTTCAAAAGTCTGGAATCAGAGTATTGACAGGGTTGGTTCCTTCCAAGGGCTGTGAAAGAAGGATCTGCCTCATGCCTCTCTCCTTGCTTTCTGCCTGGCTTTCTTCATGTTCAAGTGGCATTCTCCATGCATTCATGATTCCATACTAATTTCCCCCTTTTACATGAACTCCAGTCCTATAGGACTAGGCCCCACTTTAATAAACTCATTTTAACTTGATCAGTTCTATAGAGACCCTATTTTCAAATTCAGTCATGTTCTGAAGCACTGGAGGTTAAGACTTCAACATATGAATGAAGGGCATTATTCAAGCCAAAACATAAAAAGTACACATCTCTCAATATTACTACTTAATGTCTTTATTGTGATACTAAGCTGCTGAGGAAAGATGGGAAAGTGTTAGCAGAGATGAATCAAAAGAGAGTTGAATGGGGTAAGTTAAAAAAAATAAAGTCAAGAAGTAAGGACTTCCCTGATGGCCCAGTGGTTAACACTTTACCTTCCAATGTAGGGGGTGTGGACTTCACCCCTGGTTGGGGAGCTGAAATCCCACAAGCCTCACAGCCAAAAAATAAACAAACAAAAAATATAAGAAGCAATATTGTAACAAATTTAATAAAGACTTTAAAAATGGCCCACATTAAATATATATATATATATATATTTAAAAGTGTCCAGTACCACAGCTTGAATACAGTTCACAAAATTACCCAAGATAATTTTAAACTTGATAATATGTACATTTTATTTTATAGCTTGATAGGATTAACTGCATCAAAAGAAAAGTCCAGGAGCAAGTAAGAATGCACTTGCCTATTCTATTTAGTTTCTGGTAATAAATTCCAATTATTTTGAATTGACAGTGTTCTGCTCAGCCTCGAGTTTACTTCAAGAACTTCCTTCTCTGCTCTGTTTAAGTACCATAGACAAATGACTATACCGAACTCGTTGGCAAGGCTCCATTTATTTAAAGCTCATCTATGCTTTTCTTTCTCTCTCTGGGGACCCTTTGGGGGAAAAAAATACTCATGGTCCAAATGCTGGGCCTGTTGTGGATGCTTTGACTTTAGAAAAGGAGTGATCTAAGCCTGAGCTTCAGCCCTTCTGTTTAGCAGCATCTATAGGGAAATTATCCTAATAGGGAAGGATATCGATTTATTTTATAAATCTGGGTGGGTTGCTGTCCCACCTTCCCAACCCCCCAATATTCCTGCTCTTCCAACCTCCTAAAATACTGAAGCTATTAAATCAAAGGACTTGTTCAGAGATCCTGTTCAGTTCTGCCCCTAATCTTGGTCCAATAAATATTTGAAAATTGCAGCTAAAGCCAAATCATAATTCTCACATAATGCAACTGCAGGCTAGTCTACCCGGCTCAATGCTTTAAAGTTCCTGGAGGAGGGAAGTGAGAGATGATGAGATCTGGGGACAGCTTATGTGAGCAATTTGTTATGCATGCAGGAGGGATGGAGGTTTGATGATAGATTCACTTCTTGGTCCTGAACCTTAATTAACAAGGCACTCTGAGAAACACAGAGAAACAATAAGAAAATTCTTCTGAGCATTTCGCAGATTATTCACTTAATATCTTTGGGGATTTATTTTATTATTTTTCTGTCTTTTGCGAGCTGCAGCTTTGTTGCCTTGACATCCACACTCAAGAGTTATTGGTATCAAACCAGGCTATATAAAAAGCTGTCAAGCACTTCTCAGATTTTCCACAGTTCAAAGCAGTGTTGGCGGCTGGCCAGCCATGAAGGATGAGCTGAGGGCCAACATGGTGAGTGCGACTGCACGTGCAAAAACCGAGCATGGGGGTGAGGGAAGAGAGGTGGGAAACTTCTTCATGGATCTGAGAGTCACACTCTCCCCCTGCAGGGAGGGAATGGCACTTATAAAGTCCTTCACTGAATATAACCACAGTAGGAATAGATTATGAGTTTTATGGTCCAGATAATATTTCCTAAAACACATTGAAATAAATATATGTTATCTGAAAAAGAAATAGCAGACTCTTGGAGAAGGAATTTATCAGTTAAGAAAAGAGGAGATCTGGTTGTAATAACCAGGAATAAAGTTACTAAAGAGGATTTCATTCATGTTAGCCCCAGAGAAACAAAGACCCTAAGGTTCAGAAGTCCTCTGAGACCAAAATGTGAATAGTTATGGTGATAATACTCTCTTAACACAGAGAATATGCATTCCTAAAATCTAATAAAATTGGTGACATCTTATTAATCCCAATTCTGTTCCAGGTACAAGTTTCCAATTTACTTTTAAGTTCTTTGTCTGCATTTTTCAAACAGTTGGAAAACGGAGGTGGAAAAATGAGACACATCTTATTTCCTTATCATCTTACCGAAACATGATTATGTTTGGTGTCGCTTTAAGGACAGATTGTAGGCAGTGTTGTTGATATTTCATAGATGAAGACATTAGTACTCAGAGATGTTCCATGTTTGTCAAAGTCCTCAGGGCTAGCAAGAAGCAAAACTGGAACTCAAGGTTAGCTTTCTACCCTCCCATCTCATCCTCTCAATCCGGGGATAGCTGCTTCTCCTGAAGAGCATGCTTGCCTGCATCCTAAGGCATGTCTGACTCTTTGTGACCCTATTAACTGTAGCCAGCCAGGCTCCTCTGGTTCATGGGATTCTCCAGGCAAGAATACTGGAGTGGGTTGCCATGCCCTCCTCCAGGGGAACTTCCTGACCCAGGGATCGAACCCACATCTCCTGAAGCTCCTGCATTGCAGGCGGATTCTTTACCGCTGAGCCACCAGGGAAGCCCGCTAAAGAGCATATTCATTTATAAATGCAGATGCCCTACAAGGCTAGTGTGGAGGTTCTGGTGGTGTCCCAGCTCTCTTCCCTGCCAGTCGTCTGTGGACTTTGTGGAACACACCTTCAAAGTGGACATTAACACTCCGGAACAATGACCCTCAAGCAGTGAGGGATGGATGTTAATGGACAGAGCACAGCTTCCTCATCTCTCAGCAGTGCAATTCAGTGAGCATCTGTCTTGAATACTACCGACAAAGGAGCCTGGTGGGCTACAGTCCATGGGATTGTAAGTCAGACATGACTTATGTCTAAACAACAGCAATATACATATACATATGTGTGTTCTTTACAGTCTTCAAATATTATTTTGTAAAATTGCTTTTATAACTGAAGACAGTTTGTCCTGCTCTATGTACAAAATTTTAGTCAGTGATATAGAACATCTTTTTCTACTTTTTTAACTAGCATAAGCATTCTTAAACTTTTAAAATGTTCTTTTTAGTATCCCAACTAGCAGTTAACAAAAGTACCAGTAGCTTCTTCACAGTTCTGTATCACATCCTTAAAATATTTGTTAATTTACTAGTGACAATTTAATTTAACACTTTCAAACATGATTTTTTTTTTTATCAAGTGATCTCCCCTTTATATGGTTATCAAAAATGCAGTAGTCTCCTTCTTTGAGAATGGGAAAACGTTTGCTGTGAACTTTTCAACTTACATTTCTTTGTGGTTGAAAACTATCCCTAACAGCTGTCTGAGAATTTTAGGCAATTCCACCCTAAGCAGCTGTTGGTTTTCAGTGGCTATTGGGGTAGTAGGAATGTGCCAAGGGATTGAAGCAGGAAAAAGAGAGGACTTTTGAGGTACTGGGAATTGAGCTTCAAGAAGATATTTTCTTGTGGGTTTTTTAATGTGTGGGAGAAAGACTTTTAATAAGTGACCTTCTCGTAATGTTTAAATCAACAGCATCCTGTCTGTCTCCAGGTTTAAAAGCAAAGCTCTTGAAAGAATGCAATAGAGCTGTATACGGACCTGACTTTATTTAATCTCTGATTTCCCTTGTCAGGAACATTGCACTATGATTCTCATAGTTCTTAGAGGGTTATGAGCTTAATATCTGCCAGGAAAACCAGAGTGATTTTAGGGTTTTTTTTAAATTTCTTACTGTATCAGTTCCACTCAGAAATTGGTGGCGGGGGCGGGGGGGGGATTTCCTTTAAGCATCTGTGCGGTTTGGAATCAGAGTCCCAAAATGTTAGCCAGCTAACTGTAATGTCAGAAAAAAAAAAAATTGTTTTAGTGAGAAGGAAGGAAAATAAAGAGGGAAAGAGGGAGGGAAGAAGGCAGAGGAAGAGAGGGAGAGCAGAAGAGGGAGGAAGGAAGGAGTACCATCTGGTTATGCTTCAGTATACTTTGGCATACTACAGGATTCCACCGGAAGCAGCTTCTAATGTCACATACATCCCTGAATGATGAGCATGTTTTGTGGAAAGGAAGGAGGCTTATAAGAGCTATTACTATTTCTATGACTCTGCTGTTGTTGTTGTTCAGTTGCCCAGTGGTGTCCGACTCTTTGTGACCCCATGGACTGCAGCATGCTAGGCTTCCCTGTCCCTCACCATCTCCCAGACTTTGCCCAAGTTCACGTTCATTACATTGCTGATGGCATCCAGCCATCTCATCCTCCGATGCCCTCTTCTCCTTCGGCCCTCTCTCTTTCCCAGCATCAGGGACTTTTCCAATGAGTCTGTTCACATCAGGTGACCAAAATACTGGAGCTTCAGCTTCAGCATCAGTCCTTCCAGTGAATATTCAGGGCTTATTTCCCTTAAGATTGACTGGCTTAGTCTCCTTGCTGTCCAAAGAACATTCAGAAGTCTTCTCCAGCACCACAGTTTGAAGGCATCAATTCTTTGGTGTTCTGCTTTTACGGTACAGTTCTCACAATGCGTGTGACCACTGGGAAGACCACAGCCTTGACCATATGGACCTTTGTCGGCAGAGTAATGTCTCTGCTTTTCAACACCCTGTCTAGGTTGGTCATCGCTCGCCTGCCAAGAAGCAACTGTCTTCTGCCTTCATGGCTGCAGTCTCCATGGCTCCACCATTCTCCCATAACTGACACTATTTCTAGGTGTGCATGGCGTGCCCAATATGCTTCCATGCTTTGGGCTGAAAACATCAATCACTAGCTGGATCGGGTTACACAGGTTTCTGCTGATGATGTCCAGTGTCTTCTACTTGCTTTCTTGTAAGCTGTAGAGGATGAGATGGTTTTTGGATGGCATACCAACTCAATGGACATGAGTTTGAGCAAACTCTGGGAGATAGTGAAGGACAGGGAAGCCTGACATGCCCCAGTCCATGGGGTCCCAAAGAGCCAGACGTGACTTAGCGACTGAACAACACAGAAAACTGTAGACCTCCCTCCAAACCTGAGTTGGACCAAAGAATATACTAGAACACATACCTTCTGAAGTGACCCATCACTGCATGCGTTCCCACCGGATCCACAGCTCTGGGCTGACAGAACAAGCTAATTCAACTGCCATTCCTTATCACAGCGCTCATTCTCAGAATATGTCTCCTCACAGCTGACTTCGCTGTTTTCTTCTGTATTTTCTCCTCAACCACTAAGCCCGATTCTCATGTCAACTCTCCCACTGTCTTGGCCAAAGGGGAGTCAGTAACATGACTGCCATTCTCGTAATGCCCATTAAGCACACGTTCACCTTAGGAAGGTGCTCCCATTTACCGTACCTACTTAAGGGTGTCAGACAGCTTCAATCAGGTATGTATAAAAACTGAGGTAAGCAGATGAGTCACACAGCTTTTCAGAAATGAGTTTTGATCACCAGCTTTTTCCACACCAAGTGGAACTGTCAGCCAGTTGAAGGATATGAGATGGAGGTGGAGATGCTGGTGATAGGGATCTTTCCTGTAATGTTAAAATGGTCCGCAAGCCAAGCATACGTGATGATCCCCAACACAACGTGATTATTGTTCTAAGTACAGTGAAACCTATAATGAAGGATGAGCAGCCCCAGGACTCAGCACTGTGTAAAAACACAAACATCAATGCTAAAATTACCCATAATTTAGGGAATGTCTTCCTTGTGCCAGTATTTGAAATACATGAAATTGTTTTAATTTCACAGATAATTATTACACAACTGTCATGGGCCATGTACTTTAAACATGCTAGATATACATCTATAAATCACACACAAATTAGAAAAATACTGTTATTTTATCCATTTCACAGATTGATATATTGAAGATCAGAAACCATAGGTCTCTCTCATGTCCATTCGTTTATAAATATCAGTAGAATAAGTAAAGCAGTCTAACTGTTTCTTTAGTAAGTATCTTGAAATTCCTACACTCAAAATTAAAGAATCATTTTCTATATATATTTTAAAGTCTGTCCTTGTACCAAATATGAGACAGGGAAGGAATTTATATCTCTCTTCTATTCCTTTTTAGTCTCTTCCTTCCCATTTTTTCCTATCATAATATTCTTTTTTTTTTTAATTTTTCATGCTATTTTACTTACAGTGAAAGAGGTAGTATTATCTATTTTAAGGGGAATGAAAAAAGGAGAATTAGGGTACAGGGAATCCTGTTTTGTTTTTTTTTTTAATCTCTGTCAAAGTCTTATTNAAGTATAAAGTGACATGAATTGGAAGGAATATGAAAGAACATTTTAATCATAAAAAGAATATCATTCTATTTTGCAGAACTGCAAATCATTACAAGTCAATTAGGTAGAAATGTATAAACCGATTCTGTTAGGAGGGGGGAATTGGAGAGATTTCATTATTCGACAGAGAAATAAGAAGTATTTTGATGTTACTGAAGTGTTACTATTTTAACCAAAGTAGAGGTTTGTTTTTTCAAGAGGACATGACAAAACACTCTAGCATTCCAAGTGATTGAGACAAATATCCTGCACATCTCAGAAATCAAGAAAGATGTTTATATTCTCTGAGACATTCTGTTGCCATTTCCTTCTTGAATGATAAGCTTGGAGGAGAGTGTTAGATTTGGACTACAAAACCAGGAATGCTCTTTGTTTTGGTTAGATAGTCATCATCTTTGAAATAGAATGTGATGCTATTCTGGGAACTGTTTTAAAATGATTTCTTAGAAAATGTAATAAATGTTTCCCTCTCAAGATGTAGAAATGTGCTTCAGAAGGACCAGGCTGGAGGAGGAGATATGAAGAAAATAAAAAGCAGAGCTTCAATTTCATGACATCGAAACTTGGAGATGAGGGTATCATAGATCAGGGGGTTACTGTTTGTGTTTTAAAAAAATCAGGTGTGGGGATGGCAAACTTGCTTTTTTTTTTTTTTTTTTAATAAGTCCTGTCCATCGCCACTTCAATGCACATGAACTTTGGAGACTCCGGGAGACGGTGAGGGACAGGGAAGCCTGATGTGCTGCAGTTAATGGGGCCCTGAGGAGTTGGACATGGCCTGGGGACTAAACCACAAAACCTTGTCCATTTTCGGGTAGTTGTTTCTAAGATCAATGAACAAAAATAAGTTACACACCTTCACTTCCCATGACTATTTGACAAAAGTGAATAAAATAAGCACACATACACACACAAACCTATCACCTGGATTAGTCAAGAAACTATGTTGTAAATTCTCATAAAAGACGCTTGCTCCTTGTAAGAAAAGCAATGACAAATCTAGACAGCGTATTAAAAAGCAGAGACATATTTTTCCTACAAAGGTCTATATAGTCAAAGCTATGATTTTTCCAGTAGTCATGTACAGATGTGAGAGCTGGACAATAAAAAAGGCTGAGAGCTGAAGAATCAATGCCTTCGAAAGTGATGCTGGAGAAGACACTTGAGAGTCCCTTGGACTGCAAGGAAATCAAACCAGTCAATCTTAATGAAAATCAGCCCTGAATATTCACTAGAAGGATTGATGCTGACGCTGAAACTTCAATATTTTGGCTATCTGATGTGAAGAGCTGACTCATTGGAAAAGACCCTGATGCAGGGAAAGATCGAAGGTGGAAGCCTGGTGTGTTGCAGTCCGTGTGGTCGCAAAGATTTGGACACAATTAAGCAACTGAACAGCAGCAACAACAAAGTCTTCATTATGTCAAAGTTGGTTCTGCTATAAACATGATGTAGAAGGTTGAGACACTCAGCATGTCTCGTCACGTATTAAACATGCATCAGGCATGTAATGGACCAAAGGGTGCATTTCACTTTTACAGGATACTCAATGCTAGATCATACCCTGACGTGTTGCTGCTGTGTAATACGCTTACTTTCAATTTCTTTTAAATTTTTTGTTTAGTTATTTGGCGATATGAAGTACAGTAGTTAAAAGTACAAACTTTGAAACTTTCTCTTATGATTGTTCCAGTCAGCTTCTCATTGAATAATTTTAGCCACTTATTTTTTCATTTCACCTCTATTTAAAAATGCATAATTGAAGGAGCAGGTCATTTTCAGGGGATGCCAATTAGATCTTGGAAACATAAGGGTTCCTTTTCCTTCCCTATTCAGTTATTGTTACAGAAGTTAATTAGGATGGGCTCAGAGGTTAAAGTGTCTGCCTCCAATGCGGGAGACCCGGGTTCGATCCCTGGGTTGGGAAGATCCCTTGGAGAAGGAAATGGCAATCCACTCCAGTATTCTTGCCTGGAGAATCCCATGGACATAGAAGCCTAGTAGGTAACAGTCCATGGGGTCACAAAGAGTCGGACACGACTGAGCGACTTCACCTTCACCACCTTCTTATTTATTTAAAAAAACAAACAAACAAACAAACTTAAATTATGCAGTTACTAATGGATTCAAATGAATTAACAGATCTCAAATACTGACAACACAATAATACCTGGAAACTTTCTTCATTTTCCAGATTTCAGTTAACTTGGTTCGAGCTCACAGTTTCTTTAACAACGAGAATGCAGAAACTGATGCCCGACTCCAGATCATCTGCTAGCTTACGTCTCCATGGCTCCTGCTTTCTCAGGCACTTATCTCTATATGCTCTCTCAGGCTGCTCTTCATCAAGTGGGTACCAAGTTCATTCACTTTCACACACGCACTTCTATTCACAAAAGTATCAGTGAATTTAATAAACTGCATATCTTACAGCATTTTGCCAGCTCCTGTGTCTGCAACCACAATCTTTTATGTTTTAACAATAGCCAATGAAACATCATTTTCTTGTCTCAGGCAATATGATTTTACTCACAGGCAGGCTCCTCAGATTTTCAATTTCACTCCAAAATTCTTTTAATCAGGAGTTTTCTTAGAATTTTTTTTATAGAAATACATCTATCCAAGAAGAGTTAATTGTGGTACACGAATATATTGTGCTATAATACTTTTTATACTATAAATAGTTTAATAATTGTTGAGGTGGGAGAAATGGTTCCTACACATTACTGATATTTAATATTTAAATGTGGGAATAATAAATTTGACTTGCTTGTTCATATATTCCTTGAGCTTGATCCTGGTGGCCCTCAGAGAATTTGTCTCCTGTTCCCCTTACTCTTGTTCTGCTTGTTTGTTCAGGGTTCCCTTATGGCTGGGCTGGTAAAGAATATGCCTGCAATGCAAGAGACCTGGGTTTGATCCCTGGGTTGGGAAGAAAGGCTACCCACTCCAGTATTCTGGCCTAGAGAATTCCATTGACTATTCATGGGGTTGCAAAGAGTTGGACACGACTGATCAACATTCACTTTCTGTTTGCTCAGTACTTCATGGGTGTAGTTTGCACTTGGTACTATTTCAGACACTACACAAAGAGCTTGTGGTTGTCAAGGATATCCAGTATTGGAAGAATAAGCTGGGTGTGTCTGGGGTTAAAGAGCTTCCAGGTAGCTCAGGTAGTAAAGAGCCCACCTGCCAATGCCGTAGACACAAGAGAGGCGAGTTTGATCCTGGGTCATCAAGATCCCCTGGAGAAGGAAATGGCAGCCCACTCCAGCATGCTTGCCTGAAGAATTCCATGGACAGAGGAGCCTGGTAGGCTATAGTACATGGGGTCACAAAGAGTCAGACACAACTGAGCATGCATGCATCTAAGGTTTAAATTCAGGAAATCCATTGCCATCAGACAAAAAGTTGATATTTTTGCATCTGTATATCTTACTCCTTGTCTATTTTTATTCAGTTCAGAAATTGAGTAGGATATGTTGATTTAATTTAGAAGGCAAACTCCAAGGGTATTATTGTCATTAATATTTGATAATAGGTCTTTCATCTCGAAAATAAGTGGCTTTTGACTCCAAGATACTTTTGCTTTTCTCTTGAAGTATGTTGTAAACAGTTATTAGATTAGAAAGAGCCACTATACTTTTTCAGATCTACTATTCTTTGAAACATCTCAAAATAAACTACTTTTTGCAAATACCTGTTTCAAGCTCTGTTTCCTAGGGAAATTCTAAGCTTACAAATATTGTGACTGATACAATAATCTATACTATTTGTGTATAATATGCATGTACACACATGCAATTGTTAATAGAAGATAAAAGGGCAAACCTCAAGTGATTTGAGGTTTTTAATTTCTTGATTGTTATCTCTTCTTAATAATACAATTATTAAAGGAACTCTGAGAATTCTTCAATATGCTGCTGTTCATTTACTGAAGCAGTTTCTAATGTGTTCCCCATCCTCACCCACACCCCCTCAACCCCCTTCCCCACCATCTTCACATGAATGGGAATAAATCTACCTCAGTGCACATTGGGTAATCCATCAGTAAGATTTTCCAGTATGCTTCCTGACAGGTCTCAAAAAGGTTCATAATGGCATTTCCCTGAGGGCAACAACACTATTAGTCTGAAGTAATAAAACCTTTTAGTGAAAAGGAAATAGGGGAAAAAAGCTTCATATTCTCTGTACATTTTCAAAATGGAGTAAATTTAAACTTCAATGTCTAGACTTATAGAATAAATTCCTAGCTTAATTTCCATAGCAAAGCCATAGGCAAACAGGTGCTGGAAAGAATTCTAATCCCTCAGTTTCATAACCTGGTCTCCAGGAGCCCTGCCCTGTTAGCCAGCAGCATCTGCAGTCAGCCTGGCCAGGAGAGGCCGCTTCCTCTGCAGAGCAGCCGAGGGTTTCCTGACTCAGCCTGACTTCAGAGGATGGGAGTTGCAATCATTTCTTCCTGGAGAACCCCAGAGCAAGCACCCCCGTCTAAACATCACAGTCCCGATGAGACTGACACAACCAGGCATAAACTCTCGAAAAGATTAAATGGTGGGTAAAATATCACACAAAAGACAGACATTTTTTGCATTTAATAACACCTGTAATTTTAATTTTTTTTTCTTTTTACAGATTAGTTTCCATGGATTGTGGTTTTACAGCTAGGAAGTGGAGAAATACTGGAACAGCAAGCAGAATCTGTTCTGAGGCCATTTCCAGGCAAGACCCAAAATGGGAACTCCCTGAGAGGAGATAAGAAAGCCTGGTCTCTGGAGATATTTCCAAAGAGGCTTTGCATCTGAAAGAGGTCTGAGTGCACAGAAGATGCCGATTAATAGCGCTGCTTTGGCGCACTAATGTAAACCTCAAATCACTTGAGGTTTGCCCTTCTCTCTTCTAAAATGCATCTTGTACTACACAGGAGTGTAAACACTGAAGGTCAGATCCTCCCTCCTTTTTAATGCTGATTTACATTTACAGGAAAGTCAAGCAGAAAACCATGAGCTGGGAAAGGCTGTTCATTTGCAAAGGTGCATTACTTTTCCAGGCCTGTGGGTTGAACTAAGCAACTCAAAGTCCCAAGTGCCAACCTCTCTGATATAGCCATCTCTACCCACATCACACACAGAGCTTCAGCCAAGAGCCGTTTTATGGACCGATCTGACTTTCTAAAGGAAACTGGTTGAGTGGAGCACTCATGGACCGGATGTGAGACCTGTGTATGAGACCCTGAAGGTCACTGGGACAATAATCACATCTGTCCACAAGGTAGCTCAAAAATTATCTACATGGTGTCCTCCCTGGATGTAGATTTTATGTGCTGGCTTGAAAAGTCTGTTTCAATTGGCAAAGCCATTAATCCAACTCATCTTTGCTCACATTTGTTTACTTTTTAAATATCTTTCTAACCACAAAGTTCCCAAGATATAAAATAGAGGGATGGTATGGGGAGGGAGGTGGGAGGGGGGTTCAGGATTGGGAACACATGTACACCCGTGGCGAATTCATGTTGATGTATGGCAAAACCAATACAATATTGTAAAGTAATTAGCCTCCAATTAAAATAAATAAATTTAAATTAAAAAATATATATATAACACGAATTCAGGGTTCTAGTCGCGAGTCCATTTTGTCCTTTTTTTTTTTTCTGTGTGCACTGGTTATATTATCCTCTTCTCCATTTAGGGGATTTTTATGCACTAAGAACATAGGCATTAAAAATAAAACATGAGAGACATATTTATAGTCGTAAGTTCTCCTTTGAAATTCCTATGACTTCTTGTTAAAATATGATTGTACATTTGAAATGTTTTTTTCACCTCCAAATTTTTGTGTAGTCGATAACTTGGCACTACCAACTGTAAACATTATTGAAAAGTTGCAAAAGAATAGTTATTAGAGTCCTCAATTTTTCATCAGTTGTAACTTTATGAATAAAGAATGTTTCTTTTTTTTTTTCCTGGCAAAAATGCTTTCTTTCTGACCCAAAGCCATTTGGAGTAGGGAAACGAGAACGTGTCAACAGAGATAAGTGGATGTGTTCAATTGTTTAGTCACCATATTAAGAAACCAGAAACATTTCCCCTACTTTTAGAAATGCAATCCTGGTGTTCATTGTGTCTTTATGATGTTTATTAGAATTATTCTCTTCAACTATAGTTCTGATGCCTCAATATTTTATGGAGGGAAGTTTAACATTTGGAAGTAGCATAAGACTGGGGATTTTATAGTTTTGGTTTTTATTGTCTTTTCTTTTGAAACCTAAGGCTATAGGTTATAAGAGGAGATGTCTAAACCATATTCTGTTCCCTTGTTAGCATCTTTCATTGTTTTACGACTCTGTTATTTAGGTCATAACAATAAAAAACAAAAAAAAAAACTAAGATCACGCATGCTATAGTATATGTCTTAATCAAACTTACAAGCTATATTGGAAATTAGTTAATTTTCTACATTCATCTTTTGTTTCCTAAGAGGTAGATCAGTTTCTGTCCAGCATCTACCCAAAAGTCCCCACCCCATTCCCAATCTTGCTTTGGTGATACTACTGATATTTCTTTATCCAAGGCTGGAGAGTGTAATTTAAATCAGAATGCTCCAGTATCCTGGCCATAGGGAATGGTGCAAGGACCTAAGAAAAGCAGAGAGGATTAATAAGATGCCATTCAGGGATCTTTCTTTGAGCTGCATAGTGGTAATCAAGTCCTTTTCAATACACATGGTTAATATGAGCATGAGGGTTCCAGGAACACGATGTTGAATCTGAAAACAAAGCCCACATTAAAACTCAAGCCCTTTATTATCAGTGGAAGAACTTAAATCAACAGTCCACAGTATCTCTTTTGGCATTTTAACTTCAAATTATAGGTATATGTTGACTTTTGTGAAAATATAGAAGCAAGTCCACAGAATCAGAACAAATTCTAATTAATCTATACCATTCTAGTGATTCCTATAGGTGTCTTAATACAAATCTGCAGATTTTCTATGTAGAGAGAATTTTAATAGAGTATTTTTCCTAATCTTTCAGAACTATTTTTGATATATGTTTATAAATAACATATTCTATCTATATAAAATACAGACACAATGTACACTATCAGGTCTCCTCTTCTTAAATTTCTATTCGTAACAGATCTGTTCTGCTCAATCTGTAAGTAAATCCTCTAAATTCTCCAATTAAAGTAAAAACTAAAATAAAGCTAAGTGTTCTGGAACAAGATCAAAGGATGCACCAAAGCTTTCAAAGACCATTAAGTAGAATTGAATTGAATTATATAAATAATATTATTGCAGAAAATCAATATACTTTCTAATATACATTTTAATACTCAGATGTCTACCATATCATAAAAGTTGGCCAGTAAGACTCAGCAAGCCCTACATGAAGTTAGATTAGTACCTTTTTCTCCACAGTGTGATTTTCTGAGTGACAAATGATCATTTCATTCCAAAACAAATTTCCTTTGGACTTTGCAGCATCCTGCAATTTAAGGCGTGAGAGGTTACAGATTAAATGCAGCGACCAGTTGAAAGGGTAGGGTACTGACTGAAAAAGTGTTAATCACTCAGTTGTGTCCAGCTCTTTGTGACACCGTGGACTGTAGCCTGCCAGGCTCCACCATCCACGGAATTTTCCAGGCAAGAATACTGGAGTGAGTTGCCATTCCTCTCTCCAGGGGATCTTCCAGATCCAGGGATTGAACCCAGATCTCTTGCACTACAGGTAGGTTCTTTACTATCTAAGCTACCAGGAAAGCCCCAGTACTGACTATTATATTACAAAATCACTAATAAGCAGCATGTGTTTAGAATCACATTTGTTATATCAGAACAGTTAGAAAAGGCAATGATTCTATGCACATTAGGAAAAGTGTATTTTCATCAAGATGTAGAAGCTAAAGAATTATGAAGCACTTTCCAAACACGCATGCTTAGCTAATAGATTTCAGGAGGACCCTGAACAAGTAATGAACAGCATGAGAACTGGGGACAGGGGAAGGGTGAGAGTATATTAAGGAGAGGAAAAAAAAAAAAACACACAGAGAAACCTCATGTGATTTTATATATCTCTTATGATTGAAGCACTTGAATACTCATTTATAAGAAAGTGATCCTAGCTTAAAGAACCCAACTTTTTGACCTCATAAAAAACTTTCTAAAATATAATGCAATCTTCTCTATGCTATGACCTGAATCCCCAGAGGCTAACACTTGTGCTTTAGCAATAAGAAAATTCATTTCTCAATTGAAAGAATTAGAACACAGAGACCAAAGCTTGAAAGACTTAATCATGACTCCATGGAACATCAAAATCTCATTCAAGACTCTGTCCCCAGGCCTATTATTTTCCTTGTCACAACAAGGCCCTAGAAGTTGATGGAGCTCCAAGATGAAAGAAATCTGGATCCTGAATCACCACTTAGAGAATCAATGACTGACCTCAATCATTATGGTAGACAGTTGAGTAAGGAAAAAAAAAGAAAAACCTTCTATTGCTTTTGAGCCACAAGAGTATAACTTATTATAGCAAATCTAAACTACTATAACTTACTATTACCAATCTAACTAAAATGGTATTTGTGGCTATAATTTTCCTTGAATTTCCAAAAATCTCTTTAAACTTAACTTTCAAGACTTAGTTCAGATGACAACATCCTATAATCCTCCATAGTTAATTGCGTTTTTCTTTACACTCAGTGTTTTGTATATGCCTCTACTGTACTTAACAGGCAAACAGATGTTGCTCAGTCGTGTCCGACTCTTTGCGACTCCATGGACTGTAGCCTACCAGGCTCCTCTGTCCCTGGGATTTTCCAGGCAAGAGTATTGGAGTGGGTTGCTGTTTCCTTCTCCATCACTTTCACTTTCTACTGTACTTAACAGGCAAACAGATGATCACAATATACTTTCACAACTACTGGGCTTCCCTGGTGGCTCAGCTGGTAAAGAATCTGCCTGCAATGCAGGTTTCCATTCCTGTGTGGGGACGATCCCCTGGATAAGGGAAAGGCTGCCCACTCCAGTATTCTGGCCTGGAGAATTCCATGGACCTTTAGTCCACGGGGTCACAAAGAGTTGGACTTGACTGAGTGACTTTCACTTTCACATTTCACTTCACAACTCCTAACTAGATCCTGAGCTCCTTAAGAGGGAAAGCTCTTGCAAGCTCCTCTTTCAACTGCATTTCTTCTTGTATCTTGGTGATGCTCAGCAAATGATTTTTAAAAGAAAGGATGGGTATGTAACTCATAGAATATGATTCATTGTGCAAAGTTTGGGTAACTAATGTTCTTAATTAAAACACTTTCTCTTTAACAGTCATTACTAAATTCCAAAGCTTTGATCCATTTTCCTTTCATGTAAATCTGTAAGTTAACTACAACCCAGACTGATACAAGTAGAGATCTAACAACTTTTGATTCTTTATTTCCTTAAGAATGTTTTACCCTTTGAAGTCATCTGGTGTGTAAAAGTTTTAGTTTGTTTATCTATGTATTTTTTCATAGTTGAGAATTAGAAGGAGGCATTTAATGCCCAGTAATATATTTGAGATAATGGTTGATGCATTTAAATTACAATCTGTTTTCTAGACACACTTGTATCCTCTTTGGGGAGGGTGGAGGGAATAGAATCTGTTTAATTTGGTTTATTACAGTAACTTCATAAAACTTCATTCTGTCTATATTCAAGTTGACACCAAAGCTCAGAATTAAGCTCAGAGCCTAGGAAAGAACCCCTCAGAAGGTTGTCATGAGAACCGTACACATTTCAAGGAGAGGCTTTAGAGAGGACTGAGTGAATGAGGACTGTCTGTGCCTACAGATGAAGTTCCTACGGAGACATCTGCAATGCAAATCAAGTATTCTATTCACTCGGTTTGTTAGAAGCTGCTGCTGAAGGTGGCAGTGGCGGTGAGGACCACTAGGGGGTGGAGAAGGGAATAGTCAGTTCTAAGACACCAGACTTAGGCAACATTCTCTCACCACCCACTTCATGTCCTGGTTTCAGAGTGAGTGCTTCTCCTTTACCTCCATCGTCAGCTGGTGGGATGTCTTCTAAATCATGACCAACAGAGAGGAGCTGCAGCTAGAATTAATCTCTAAGGTGCTATTTGTAAATGCAATAGAGACTATTTGACCTGAAACTTCTGCAGCTGTGTGTGGCTGCAGAACTACTGGTGGTGCCATGTGGGAAATCAGACAGGGTGGGACTGCCATGGAGTCTCGTCCTCTGTCGAGACTCTAGCCTTCTGGATTTTAGCTGTGATGTACTGTGTAAAGATGGTTACAGATGAGTTGTAATTAACTAGTGTGGCTGTGATCCACAGGCATACTTCATGCCTTATTTTGTCCATAAGAAAATTCACTCTTTGCTTCTCATTTTATTTCCAGAGCACATTTCACAAACTAGGCTTTATGTGGCCCTCTATCACGTTCCCTGGAGGAGGGGTTGGCAACCCACGCCAGTATTCTTGCCTGGAGAATCCAGTGTGCAGAGGAGCCTGGCAGGGTGCAGTCCATAGGGTTGCAAAGAATTGGAAAGAAGGGCTAAATAGCAGCCAGTGCAGATTGCTTTCGCTATATTGATGGGGTTTCAAGAGACTTTATTAATAAGAAAACAGAGGAACATTTTACCTTGTCTTCATCAATTAAATGATTTATTAACAAAGCTTGTAACTATGCATGATTATTGGCAAATGCAACAAGGCAATAATTTACACAATATTTTTAATTCAAACAGAAATGCCTTCATTTCTGTTATGAAGTGTCTGGTTACATCTATGAAATAACCTTGCAACTTTTTCTGTTAAGAACGCCTACATTCCATACCCCTCTTGAGATCTGTTCTCTTTCTGCTGAATCTCAATCTGAAGGAAACCTTTTGGGAAATACACTGAGAAACTTTCAAAATCTCTCAGGACACTGCACTGTAATTGCTTAGTTAAGCGCAAAGTCTGTTCATTTTGTTCCTCCCTGCATCTCGAGTACTGCAGTCTGGTAGTTAGCGGACACTAGTCACTACTAGTGATTGGGAATGACAGATTTCTACTGTACTCTTTCTCCCGTACTTTTCCTCCTATACTCTGGTTATCCTTACCTATCTGCAAGATAGGATAGAGCAGGATTCCACAGAACTGTTCTGCAAATAAAGTTAACTAGGTATTGAAAAGAGAACTGTTTCCCATACTTTCTTTTCATTGCTAAATACTACTCTATATATTCTTCCCCTCCATGAAGAGCACTCCTTCTATTAAGTCAAGAGCTGAACTGAGTTCCTCTGAACTGAGTTTACAAGAAAAGCTTGTTTCTTCCTTGTTCTAACCAACCTTAGAAGCATGTGAGATCTTAGTTCCCGATCAGGGCTAGAACTCAAGTCCTCTCTATTGCCAGGTGAATTCTGAACCCCTCGACCACCAGGAAAGTCCCAGGACTTTCGACATACGAACTGTTGGCTGGGGGAGATGAAGGTGCTAAGAACTAAGACTTTCGACAGATGAATTTGGGTGGAGTTCATAACATGATCCATTTCCTCTATTTCATACTGCCTCTCCTCCCCTCTTTTTCCACTATTAGAAGGTAACATTAGTTGAGATTTACCCACGGGAACAAATGCCTGAGGCACTAAACTCCCTATTTCTTGAAGCATGCCCTCTGGGTTCCCACTCTGCCCACTTTCAGCTCTGTGAGCTGGGTTTCCTCGTATATAGAATGGGCATAACAGCATTATCATGTTAAGTGCTTCAGTTCTTTGCAAATACTACACTTATACCTATGTTATAAAACATTACTGAAGAAGTAAACGGCATTCCAAGTCCAGATCGCCGTCCAAAAACACAACACCCTTTATTACCATGTGGTGAGGGCCCAGAGTGCTAACGAATGGTTTTGAAAATGGTATTAGTTCAGCTTCATTTCTAGTCCTAGATTTGCTTAATCCAATAGAGTCTCAATTCAGAGATATATCTTTATGATGACAAACCCAGGGAACTAACAGAGACATGGGTTCTATCCCTGGGTTGGGAAGATCCCCAGCAGGAGCTCATGGCAACCCACTCTAATATTGTTGTCTGAAGAATCCCACAGACAGAGGAGGCTGGCAGGCTATGGTCCATAGGATAGCAGAGTTGTACTGGATTGAAGCAACTAAGCATGCACACACGGAGATAAGATTTATTAAGACGCATGAAGACGGCTTCTATAAATAAGCCTTAGATGTCTATTTACATATATTTCAAAGATGTCAATGACCAGCTGCAGTACACAAAGCATAAACTCATGGCCTCCAGTTCTGGCATCCTTTGCTTTACAACTACAAGCTCAAATGACAAGGTTTTTTTGTAAGTTCACAAATGTGCTTTACTTACCCCCTATAAATTGGATATTCAAAATTTAATCAGCTATTATGCTGATAGAAAGGCTCACCGATTCTGAATCTTTCTACTCTTTGAATAGCATATGTTAATTTAACTTGCATAATTATATATATCTGAATATGTTGTTTACTCATTGTGATATTTAAACAATTTTTGTTTTGTGTATGTAAAAACTGATTATTTTTAATTTAGAAAATTACTTTATGTTGGAGTATAGTTGATTTACAATGTCATGTGTGTTTCATTTGTGCAGCAAAGTGATTCAGGTTTACACATACATATACCCATTCTTTTTCAGGTTCGTTTTCCATTAAGGCAATTACAGAATATTGAGTAGGGTACCCTATACTGTACCTCCTTGGCACATATCTGGAGAAAATCTTAATTCAAAAGATACATGCACCCTGAAGTTCTTTGCAGCACTGTTTACAGTAGCCAAGACAAGGAAGCAACCTAAATGTCCATCAGCAGAAGAATGGATAAAGAAGATTGGTACAAATACATCATGGAATATTACTCAGTCATTACCTCCTGTGTAGTTTTTCCAGCAGTCAAGCATGGATGAGAGAGGTGGACCGTGAAGAAGGCTGAGCACCGAAGAACCTTTGCTCTCAAATTGCGCTGCTAGAGGAGACTCTTGAGAGTTCCTTGGACTGCAAGATCAAACTGGTCAAACCTGAAGGAAATCAACCCTGAACAGTCGTTGGAAGCACTGATGCTGCAGCTGAAGCTCCAATATTTTGACCACCTGATGCAAAGAGTCCACTTATTAGAAGAGACCCTGATGCTGGGAAAGATTAAAGGCAAAAGCAAAAGTGGGAGGCAAAGGATGAGATAGTTAAATAGCACCACTGACTCAATGAACATGAATTTGAGCAAACTTTGGGAGACAGTGGAGGACAGAGGGGCCTGGCATGCTGCAGTCCCTGGGGTCAAATAGAGTCCAACATGACTCAGGGACTGAACAGCAATATCACCCGTTATTCAATTATAAAAAGGAATGAAAGCATGCCATTTGTAGCAAAATCAATTTAACTAAAGATTATCAAACTATGTTAAATAAGTCAGAATAAGACAAATATCATATGATATCACTTATATATGGAAAGTAAAAAAAAAAAAGAAAAATTGTACAAATAAACTCATTTACAAAGTGGAAGCACACTCACAGACTGACAGGTTTGAAAACAAACCACCAAAGGGAAAAAGTGTGTGTGTGTGTGTATGTGTGTGTGTGTGGCGGGGGGGATAAATAAGGAATTTGAGATTATCCTGTATACACTCTGCACATGCATGCTAAGTCACTTCAGTCATGTAGGACTCTCTGTGACCCCATGGACTATAGCCTGACAGACTCTTCTGTCCACAGGATTCTCCAGCCAAGAATGTTGGAGTGAGTTGCCATGATCCCCTCAGAAGATCTTCCTGGCCCAGGGATCTAACCCAAATCTCTTATGTCTCCTTGCCTTGGCACACAGATTCTTTACCACTAGCACTGCCTGGGAAGCCATGTACACACTACTATATATAAATAGATAATCAGAAAAGATCTCAAGGATTTGAATTCAAGATTTCTTAAAGTAGGATTTAAATTTAAAATGCAGCCAGAAAGACTGAGTGGATTAGAATAAGCAAATACATGTTGAGGAACTACACTGCGCCAGTTGTTGAAGATGGACAGACACAAACTTAGATATAGACAGATCTATTTTTCTGTCCATCCACCTATATTCATCCGTTTGGCATCGTGTATTGGGCGAATGGATGACCTTCCCAGTATGTTACAGGAGACCAGCATTGTCACAAGGGCAGTCTTTAAACATTGTCTTCAAGCCTGTGATAACACAGAGCGTAGAGCCAAACACTTCCGAGCAAGTTGAAAGCAAAGTTCAAAGATTTTAATAGAATGTAGAAGACTATTGTGGAATCACTTTTCAAAACCTTTGTATTATTCTGCTTTATACTTTTTCTCCTAGTAAAGGTGCACTTCAAGGTAAAATTATAATCATTAATTCTTAAATAATAGATATAAAACACACCTAGCCTATGATTTCCCAAGCATTTTGCCTTTGGTTGTATTTATAGTTTTCACTTCCTAAGCTATGAAGACATATTTATAATTAAGAATCTCAATCTTCAGAGTTTAATCAACACATTTGACATGTTTTATGTCTGAATTGCTTTCTCTGTATGGCTTAGTCTGTGTGCCTTTAGGGTAGGCACTGTGTCTACGATGATTTATATAGTGCTGCCTATTTGGTGTTCAATAAATAATAAACAACAAAGAAAGATTGCCTAGCAAAGTTACAACTCTCATGCTAAGGACAAATTGGCTAAATGACTTAGAATTAGTTTTTTTTTTTTTTAATGTTGGAAAGCAATGACTTAGCATATCTTCTTTGAATGGAGTAATGTTCTCCATTTTAATATCTCAAATTAATCTAGTTGTGTACGCTCTCTCTTGCTC
The DNA here is from genome assembly GCA_006410935.1 of Redunca redunca. NCBI lineage: Eukaryota > Metazoa > Chordata > Mammalia > Artiodactyla > Bovidae > Redunca > Redunca redunca. The sequence goes on from SJYQ01003227.1 coordinate 923,191, forward strand.
TCATTGATGCTGTAAATCTAGCTTTACACTCATTTTTAAATGTTATTGTTTTATTGAACATGCACTTTTGAGTAAGACTTAATAAAAACATCAGCGAATTGGTGAAAGACATACTCTGGTTCATCTGCTGAGTGCAGTATATGCAACAACATTTGAAGTGATTACAAATTAAACTTATGTAATGAAGGTGAAAACCTTCATTTACACTAAACCTTCACTTCTGGCTTTCATACACCCTTGCCTTCCAGATTGTGAACTCTTCAGTTTTTTGCATTGTTCTATGTATTCAATTCTTTGGCATTTCATACATCAAGGGTCCATGTAGGATGTCCAGCTGGAGAAGAACACCCTTCTGTTTCTTGCTTCACTGCAACATCCCTCTAGGCTCAAATTGGTGGGAGAAGAAAATCATGAAGCTTCAGATTGTTTTGTTCAGTCCCACCCCTGGGCCTCAGACAAGTATTTTCTGCATGGAGCCCTCTTTCTACTTCTAATACTTAGTTTCTTATCTTCTCTAGCAAGGTATTACTCACTCACACTTCAAAATAAATGATTCTCCTTCAGAAGAGTCCTCTTCCCTACCTTAGCCTTGTACTTGGCTATGTTGGTACTCAATACCTTAGTTCCTGGACTTCTTCAACATTGTATTCATTAGATTTGTATTTGACATGTATCTTCTTGACCAGATAATAAATCCTAGAAAGGGATGAAACTCATAAATTGATCACTAGTATATCTAGAACACATATCTAACTGCCTGGCACATAGGGATCATTCAATAGAAATTTGCTAAATGGCTTTTTGAGACCACCACACAAGAAGATTATGTACTTTTTTTTTTCTTTTTTTCATAGACATGGAGAACAAACATATGGACACTAAGCGGGAGAGAGAGGGGTGGGATGAATTGGGAAATTAGGATTGACATATATACACTAGTATGTATGAAATGTTTGACCACCTGATGCGAAAAATTGACTCATTGGAAAAGACTCTGATGCAGATGAGACAGCGGATGAGATGGTTAGATGGCATCATCAACTTGATGGACATGAGTTTTAGCAAACTCCAGGAGTTGGTGATGGACAGGGAAGCCTGGCATGCTGCAGTCCATGGGGTCGCAAAGAGAAGGGCATGACTGAGCGACTGAACTGATGTATGAACTAAATAACTAATGGGATAACTCAGGTAACTCTACTCGGTACTCTGTGATGATCTAAATGGAAAGGAACTCCAAAAAGAGAGTATATACATTTACAAATAGCTGATCCACTTTGATGTACAATAGAAACTAATATAACATTATAAAGCAACTCTACTCTGAAAATATTAATTAAAAAAAAAGATTGCATACTCTTGTGGCAGAGTAGTTAAAATTTACTTTTGAATTTGGCATGTAAATCAAGGAAAGCTTGTTACTCTCACAAATAGCCTTGACAGTCAATCATTATTTGATAAAAATCTTGTGCCTTCCTTGAGCAAATTTAACACCCTGATGCAAAATACTGTATATATTTTCATACAAGCTGAATATTTCTATGTTTATAATTGGCTATTAGCTGATCTGGTAAAGTTAGCATTTATTTTTCCATAAAAATGATATAAGGTTATAATGCATTCGCATCCTCTGCAAAGGGAAAAAAAAAAAAGAATCATTAACTATCTCCATTTCAACTTAGCACAGTCTGAGAGCACTCTGTCACAATGGTTTATTGTTACCCTTTAAGGAGACCCTTAGAATAAGGCTGTGCAAGCTGAGACCAAGGACTGTGAGGATAAGAGGAAATCACTGCAGAAGGTTAGGGAGAGAGGGAGGAACCCAAAGTGAGGAGCTAGTGAAACTCAAGAGGGAAGAGCTGTTCTGTGTGAAGAAAGAATCTGAAGTACATGATTGCAACACACTTCTCAAGCTCACCAATCCATCAGAGTGAAAGTGAAGTCGCTCCGTCGTGTCCAACTCTTTGCAACCCCATGGACTGTAGCCTATCAGGCTCCTCCGTCTATGGGATTTTCCAGGCAAGAGTGCTGGAGTGTGTTGCCATTTCCTTCTCCAGGGCATCTTCCCGACCCAGGAATCAAACCCAGGTCTCCCGCATTGCAGGCAGATGCTTTACCATCTGAGCCACGAGGGAAGCACCAGAAGACAGGCACTAAGAGGGACCCAGAAGCCAATTCCATAAAAACACATGCTTGGAACTGGCGGAATCATGTGTGAATTGTGGAATGCTTTTGCTTGCTTTCTTGTGTTTTGATTTGTTTTTGGTGAATCAATAAACTTCTGTATTACCAGGCCACTGGAAGTTCCTAAATGCTTCTAAATATGTATATATTTTATGAGGGAAAAAAGAAAGCTGCAATACTGATATTTCAGGATGAAACCCAACCAAGATTCTTGCACATCCCATCCAGGCCTAAAGATTTTCAGAAATTTAATCTCATTTGTTGATTTTTTTTTCTGAGACCCAAAATTTAATATGATAAATCAAGTAAGAGTATTATCCCAGGAGATATGAGAGATTGTCTGTCTATACCTCTTAAAAAGAATCCTATGTCTACCTATAAGAAATCTAATTTATTTACCTTAAAAGAACATAAATTATTTCAGGGCTTTCTGTAATTAGAATCACCTGTTTAAAAAAAAGCTAAGCAAAGTTTTAACACAAAAAAACTTTCATGAATAAAAGAGTATGAGTAATCCAAAGATTTAAGCTACTTGAAAACAATGCATGTCTTCCAATTATCCTGATTTTAGCCACCAGTTATTTTAGAAGAATAATTTATGTTTGATTTATGGACCATTATGATTTAGTAATTACATCAGATTTGAACATATATTTTTTCAAAGGGAAACAATGGACTGGTCCAAGTGTTAGAATGATTTGTCCCCCCTATATCCTTAAATATTAACCTTGATTGAAATCAGTACAGGACTTTCTCCCCGTCCTCTCTTCATTTTTATTCACCCACTCACAAATCTCATCTGACAATATTTCCACTAAACTGGTATAGGCTTAACGCTTTTAGATATGTATTTGACTGGAAACGCTGACTTGGCATTCATTTTGCCTTCATAATCCCAAATTATTCTGAAGGAAAAAAAAAAAAACAACTCAAAGAGTAAGATCTTCAATTAAGAGCAAGAGTAAGATCTTCAGACAGTTCCTGCTCTCTGATGATTTTTTATCATTAAATGTCAAACATTTATGATGATGGTTATAATATGTGTTTTGACGATTTTATGAATAAAGAGTATTTGAGGTCCTAACAGATAAGCATAAGCATTTTCAAAATATGGAATGTAGCCTTGAATTTAACTTTATTATGCATTCTTAGTCTTTGTATCACTTCATATACAGTATTTAATATTATGTGTTTACAAAACAAAGATACTTCTGAATAATCCTGTAATTCGAGTTTCAAAGTAAGATGCAGTTGGAAGAAAAGCTAAACCTTATGCTAATTGGTTTGGGGCATAATGTAGTTTAGACTGTCCCAGGAAAATAGTTATTCTCCTGAGAAGTAGCAGCTTCCAGAAACCTGAATGCAAGATTAACCAAGCAGAAAGTCTTTCATTTTTGGTTTTTGGTGCACTTCAGAAATGGAACCAGTTGCTTTAGCAGCAAAGTTCTTTTTTAAACAAATCAGCTCTGAAGGAAAATGAGACACCCAAATCCGATAGAGGGAATCTATGATGGATGTTCGAACTCAGGGACAACAGAATTCTTAGTGTGAAATCCATTAGTCTGCCATGATTAAGGGAGTTCATCACCACTTAGAGGAGCACGTTCTTAGGTGATCAATGGAGGTTAAAGAGGTTGTGTTTTTTTTCCCCCTTCTAGAACTTGCTTCTTAATTAATACAAGTGAATTTAAAAATGGCCTTCTGAGGAACAGCTGTGCTATCTGTTGTTTATGGAACAGCCTTGCAGACATCCCTGTTTTTTTGGAATTGAAACAGAAATGAAAGTGATTTGCATAAGTGGAATATTAGTTGCTCTATTGGTTATTTTTCTCCATTTCCCCTTTTCTGCATATTGTTCGTTTCTATTATTTTAATGATAAGTAACTTTTAGGCAGAAAACAACTGTCTGCTATTTTTTGACCTCACAGAACTGGCTCAAAACACATTAATATTAAGAGTATTAGATTAGATTTTCCTTTAAATTAACTTCAATATGTTCTTTAAAGGAGAGTCATATTAAGTCCTCCAAAGTTTAAGATACACAAATAATGTTTAGCATTAATATACAAAGCATTACATCATTTTTTGAAAATAGAAAATTTGAGTAGTTTTTAATAGCAAAATATGATTTTTGAGGGAGCTATCTTAAAATGTAAAAGGTTAAAATAGTATTCACTTAAAATTTAGATGGATATTTAATTCAGACTATGGTTCATAAATATAATCAATAAAAATCCAACTAATTTCACTAAATTCGTATATTGAAGTGTTAATTTCCAGATGGCTCAATGGGTAAAGAATCCGCCTGCAATGCAGGAGACTCAGGACACCCCAGTTCAATTCCTGGGTCCCTAAGATCCCCTGTAGAAGGAAATGGCAACGCACTCCGGAAGTCTTGCCTAAAAACTCCCATGGACAGAGAAGCCCAGCAGGTTATAGTCCATGGAGTCTCAGAGTTGGACAAGCCTGAGTGATTAAGCAACCATGCACACGCAAGCTACTTTACTGCAAAGTGTGACCTTATTTGAAGAAGAGTCTCTGCAGAGCTAAGTAACTTGAACTGAGATCATTAGGATGGATTCTAATCCATCATGGCTGGTGTCTTTATGTGACTTAAGCCACAGAGAGACACATGGAGAGGAAAGACGATGTGAAGACACAGGGGGAAGACAGGCCTTTAACAGCCACAGAGGGATTCCTGGATCACACCCTTCCCTTAAGGCCTGGAGAAGGAGCCAACTCTGCCAGGGCCTCCATCTCAGACGTCCGGCCTCTGGGGCTGTGAGATGGTAACATTCTGTTATTTACGCCTCTCAGTTTGTGGTACTTCATTACAACAGCCTTGGCAAACTAATCAAACACGTTTTTACTGCCAGGTTGTCTAATTTCAGTCAAAATGGTTTTGAACTGTCTCTTAATTGTCAGTTAATTACGCTGTCCAGAACCTGTAATGTGTTCTAGATGAGGAGTACAGGCACTAAGAATAATGGGTCTAAGTATCCAACACACCTATCTTCTGACTGTGAGATGCCAGCGAATGTGTTCAACCTCCCTGCGCCTCCATTTCATCATGAATAAAATGGAAATAATAGTAGTTCCTAACTCACGAGTGTGGTTGTGAGGATTAAAATAGGCAAAATCTATAAAGTGCCGAGGCAAGTGCATAGCCTCTAGAAAGTCTGTAGACTTTGTTGGTCATAACATTTACAGTTTCTCTATATAAATTAACACTGAAGCCATTGTGAAACACAACCGGGAATCCACTATATTTCTAAAAATTAAGACTTGTAGGTCCACCACATCCCAGGGTGTAGACCTTTACCAGTTCTCGACACCATGTTATGACTTCAACCAAAACTCCTAAAAGCCTTTTCCACTGAACAATGTGTGTGAACGATGCCTCATCTTTCAGGTTCTTAAGGAGAAAAGATTCTTGAGTTAACCACATTGATGATGAGATACAGAAGTCTAGCTAGAAAGATAACACATGGATACATGTGGCTCTGATATAAAGGCATAATCCATTCTGCAAGAGAAGTGCAGCTGACTCCCACAGCTGGGTGGCACAAGTGCCCCTGACCTGTGCCAGCATCCTCGCTTTCCCTCTCTTATCTGTATTGCTCAGATAAATCTTTTCTAAATCATGTTACCCCATGGTTAGATCCTTTAACAAGTCATCCTTTTTTTGCATTAATATATGCATTCGTCACATCTTAATTTACAGCGTCATGTGTGTCATTCCCCGCCCCCCAGGCTCACGCTTTAAACATGCCGGATGAAAGGGCGAGGGAGAGATCTGTGCACAGAACACTACCCTTGCATGGTTCTTATATGCTTTCTCTGTTTAATAACTACTGAAATGTTGGGCATAGAGAAAGCCTTCGAAGGTGCCCTGAGACAGATTTAGTTTCACTTGTTTATGTTTACAAAGAAGCTGTGCCGTTTTAGTCTTTGCACTTAATCATCCTATGTTATGGTTAGTTCATAAAGAATCTGTCTACTCTAACACATTCTCTAACATGCAAATTCTTATAAGCATCATGTTTTCTTCTTTGTATGCTCAAAATCTAGCACAGTGGCTAGCGTCAATCAGGTGCAATGTAAATAAAAGATGAATTAATTATTCTAAAAGAGGGACGGTGGGGAGTAAGTAAACAGTCGTGAGAACTTAGTATTTGTGCAGAGCTTTGCATAAAGGGAGGGTACAGACAAGAAAATACAGTGGGAGAAGAAAATTCCAGGCAGATGGAAAATCAAGAGCTAAAGCACACATATGGGGAAAGGAATGTGTGCTGAAATTGCAAACAAGTCAATTTGGCTAGGGCCTCGTGTATATGAACATGAATAAGGTAGAATATAAAAAGGCAAATCCCATTTACATTGTGAAAGCTCATAAATGCAAGGCCAGGGAATTTCAACCTTAATTGTTACAGCTCTGAAAACAACACTCCATGATTCTCCATTGCCTCTGGCATAATCTGTTAGCAGTTTGTAATTTGGAAAAGCCACAGGAGAGAATTTTGATGTCCTCCAGATATATTAACTCATATTACTCTATGTTTAATTCAACCTAGATATACTTTAATCTGCTAATAGAANTCTGCTAATAGAATTGTTTTGTAACTTTGATATATTTTGCACAGAGCACTTAGTTGAATATATTAAGTATCATATCTTAGGTTCTTTACTATGAAGTGGACAGTAAATTTACCTGCAGCTTCCTATAAAATGCTGATTAACTTTGATTCACTTATGCACACTGAGATTTCCTGGAAAATGAGAGACTTATGAAATATAAATACATAGCCAGTAACAGTGTAAGACCATGTCATTTGTAAAATCAAATATATTATTTACCTAAGTTGTCATCTAATTCTCTGTAAAGCTTGAAATAAAATGGAATGATAAAACATAGGTTTAGCTTAAGGTATCTAGTGCCAAGATAATTTCACAAAAAGTAACATAGAAAGCCAGTTTGAATTAATGGCAGGCAATCGATTGAAAGATATACCCCCACTATACTAGTATGGGAAAAAATATCTGAAACAGCAAAAATCCATATGATTCATGCATTTAAGAATGCATATATTATGCATGCTTGTATGGAACACATTTTTGAATACAAATATACTCAAAATAGCCTATTTGTGTCAATATGGATGAATTACAGAATCATAATATTATATGAAGAAAAAGTTGAAAATTATTATTAAACTTGGATATCATCTAAAGT
>SJYQ01003227.1:931486-946603 GCA_006410935.1 Redunca redunca
TTTTTTTTTTTTTTTTTTTGCATTGTTCATTTTTCCTTCTTATCTCTCCTTGCTATTCTCTGGAATTCGGTATTCAGTTGGGTGCACCTTTTCCTTTCTTCCTTGCCTTTGGTTTTTCTTGTTTTCTCAGCTCTTTGTAAGGCCTCCTCAACAACCACTTTGTCTTGCATTTCTTTTTCGTTGGGGTGGTTTTGGCCACTATCTCCTGTACAGTGTTGTGAACCTCTATCCAGCTAAGCTATTTAAAATCGTAAACTATGATACTGTGCAGGTAAATAAGTGTAGTTAAAGTGCTCCACATATTGTGTCAGCAAATTTGGAAAACTCAGCAGTGGCCGCAGGACTGGAAAAGGTAAGGTTTTATTGCAATCCCAAAGAAGGGCAAAGCCAAAAATTGTTCAAAATACTGTACAGATGTGTTCATTTCACATGTTAGCAAAGTAATGCTCAAAATACTTCAAGCCAGGATTCATTAGTATGTGAATGGAGAACTTCCAGATATACACGCTGGATTTAGAAAAGGCAGAGGAACCAACGATGAAATTGCCAACATTCGTTGGAGGATAGGGAAAGCAAGGGAGTTCCAGAAAAACATCTACTTCTGCTTCACAGACTAAGCTAAAGCCTTTGTGTGGATCACAGCATCTGTGGAAATACCAAACCATCTTACCAAGTCTCCTGAGAAATCTGTATGCAGGTCAAGAAGCAACAGTTAGAACCAGACATGGAACAATGTACTCATACAAAATTGGGAAAGAGTACTTGAAGGCTGTATATTGTCACCCTGCTTATTTAACTTATATGTAGAATACATCATGTGAAATGCTGGGCTGCATGAAGCACAAGTTGAAATCAAATTTTGGGAGAGATATCAACGTCAGATGTGCAGATGATACCACACTAATGACAAAAAGTGAAGAGGAACTAAAAAAGCCTTTGGATGAGAGTGAAAGAAGAGAGTTAAAAAGCAGGTTTAAAACTCAAAATTCAATAAACTAAGATAATGGCATCTGGTCTTATCAGTTCATAGCAAATATCAAGGGAAAAAGTGGAAACAGTAACAGATTTTATTTTCTTGGGTTCCAAAATCACCGGGGACAGTCACTGCAGCCTTAGAATTAAAAGATGGTAGCTCCTTGGAAGAAAAGCTATGACAAACCTAGATAGTGTATTTAAAGTACAGACATCACTTTGTCAACAAAAATGTGTGTATAATCAGAGGTATGATTTTTCCAGTAGTGATGTACAGACATGAGAAGTGGACCATAAAGAAGACTGAGCATCAAAGAATTGATGCTTTTGAATTTTTGGAGAAGACTCTTGAGAGTCCTTTGGATAATCAGGAGATTAAGCCAGTCAATACTAAAAGAGATCAACCCTGAATATTCAGTGGAAGGACTGATGCTGAAGCTGAAAGTTCAGTACTTTGCCCACCTGATGCAGAGAGTCGACTTATTGGAAAAGACCCTGATAGTGAGAAAGATTAAGGGTAGGAGGAGGAGGGGGTAGTGGAGGATGAGATGCTTGGATGGCATCACTGACTCGATGTACATGAAATTGAGCAAACTCAGGGAGACAGTGAAAGAGGAGGTAGCCTATTGCATTGCAGTTCATGGGGCTGAAGGAGTTGGACAAGACTTGGCAACTATACAACCACAGCTACAGATAATACATAGTTTTTAATTCTGTTTCAATTACATCTGAGTGCTAGCATTATAACACATTTTCCACATGATTTTCATCCTGTTCTATAACGTCTAAAATTTTTAACATGAGTGCATATAACTTTCATACTCAGAAAATTTTAAAAAATCATTTCAAAAATTTATAACAAGAGAAAATATTAAGCAAAATGTTTTTTTAATTTATTATTTTTAAAAATCATGGAACGTACAGATTATTTTAAAGCACATTAAGGAAACAAACTTGAACAGATACCTCACCAAAAAGACACAGATGGCAAATAAGCAAAGGAAATAAGATGCTCTACATTATTTCTTATCAGGGAATTGCAAGCTAAAACAAGAATGAGATACTATGTCATACCTGTTGTTGTTGTTTAGTATATAAGTCATGTCAGACTCTTTGTGATCCTATGGACTGTAGACAGCCAGGCTTCTTTTTCCGTGGGATTTTCAGGCAAGAATATTGGAGTGGATTGACATTTTCTTCTCCAACATGTCCATTAGAATGACCAATGTCCAAAACACTGACAACATTAAATGCTAGAGAGGATGTGGAAATCTCATTCATTGCTAAGAGGAATGTAAAATGATACAGCCACTTCGGAGGACAGTGACAGATTCCTACAAAAGTAAGCCTACTTTATCATACAATGCAGAAATTAGATTGATTGGTGTTTACCTAAAGGAACTGAAAACTATGTCCAAACAAAATCCTTGCAGGAAGTTTTTATAACCACTTTATTCAAAAGTGACAAAACTTGGAGTCAACCAACATTTTCTTCAGTAGGCTAATGGGTGAATACACTGTGGTATATCCAAACAATAGAATATTATTAAGGATTGCAAAGAATCTGTCAAATCAAAGGAACCTGTCCCCTATTGAAAAGAAATAGAGGAAATTTGCATTTTACTAAGTGAAAAAACTCAGTCTGAAAAGACTGAATACTGTATGATTTCAACTCTGTTGCTTTATGGAAAAGGCAAAACAATGCAGGCTGTAAAAAGATCAGTGGTTTTTGGAGTAAAAAGAAAGGGACATAAACAGGCAGAATGCAGAGGATTTTTAGGCCAGTGGAACTATTCTGTAGGATATTATAATGGACACATATCATTATACCTTGTCAAAAATCATCGAGAGTGAACCCCCTAAAGCAAACTACTACTGTTGAGTGATAATGATGTGTTGAAGCAGGTTCATTGTTTACAATAAGTGTACCACTCTGGTTAGTCAAACTATGGTGTTTCCAGTAGTCATGTATGGATGTGAGAGTTGGATCAGAAAGAAAGCTGAGTGCTGAAGAATTGATGCTTTTCAACTGCGGTGATGGAGAAGACTCTTGAGCGTCCCTTGGACTGCAAGGAGATCCAACCAGCCAATTCTAAAGGGAATCAGTCCTGAAAACTCATTGGAAGGACTGATGTTGAAGTTGAAACTCCAATACTTTGGGCCACCTGATGTGAAGAAGTGCCTCATTTGAAAATACCCTGATGCTGGGAAAGACTGAGGGCAGAAGGAAAAGGGATGACAGAGGATCAGATGGTTGAATGGCATCACTGACTCAGTGGACATGAGTTTGAGCAAACTCTGAGAGATAATGAAGAACAGGGAAGCCTGGCGTGCTGCAGTCCATGGGGTCACAAAGAGTCAGACTCGACGGGTCACAAAGAGTCAGACTCGACTTACCGACTGAACAACTACAAACCCCCCCCATCTGCAATATGAGCTCCAGTTTCTTCACGTCCTCCTTAGCTCCTTGTGTTACCTATTTTGCACCACCTCTGGTGGAGGTGTGATGGTATTCCAGTAAGACATTAGACTCTAATTTCCTGATGATTAGTAAAATTGAGCATCTCGTTTTTGTTTAATGGTCGTTTCTACATTCTGTTTTGTAAAGTGATAGAATATGTTGACTGTTTTTTGTTAAATCGCTGGGTTTTTCTTGCTATTTTAGGCGCTTTAAAAAATATTTTGCATATGAACCTTCATCAGACAGATGTTTTACAAATGTTTCTCTTACACTGTGGTTTACTTTTTCACCGTCTTAATAATAATGGGCCCTTAGAAAAATCACCAGTTTTCTAAAATAAGTGATACACATAAAATAAAAATAAATATACTGAAAATAAGTTATTATTGGAAAACCTAACACTATTAATAAACAATATATATTTCATTCCATTTAAAATGGAAAAAACATCTAAAGCATGTAACTGGAATAGCTGAGGAGTCACAGACTGGCTGAAAGAGGAAACAAAACAAACACCACTTATAGTTATGGGCTTCAATCCACTTTTATTCTACATCATAGTAACACATCTGAAGAAGGCGGCAATGAGGATATGTGAGAATCTGATTAAAATTATGCACTCACTTTTATAAAATGTATATGTGTATGTGTGCATAGTTTAGAGACTTTGCCTCCTGAAACCTGGACATGCCATGAGTACCAGAGTAGAGCTGAGAATCTAGTGCTTCCGGGCTCAAGTCATTTTCCTACCTCTAGAAAAAAATGTACCTTTGCAATCCTACACAGATGGTCTCTCCTTGATTATGATTTCTGTCCATCTGTGCTGTTTACTGGATAACATGAAACACATTATCTCAAGCCTATGGCAAAGCACACGCTTATAAAACTATTTCACAGTGAATCAGTGAAAAGGAACACCATACCAAGAAATTTGAAAAGTTAATTTTTCTCCATTTTTTTACTCATGTCACTTATTTCCTCTCCTTTGCTTCTCCTTCACCTTCTAGCTTCCCCTACACAATTATTGAAAGAAGGTAGAAAATATCTTTTCTAGATACTGTGATTTTGAGTGAATATCCTCTGCAATTCGCTCCCCCTGCCCCCGTCTGTAAATTGTACTTTCTAGGCTATGAAATATTCAACATACAGAATTTTGATGCCTCCCATCTAGAGACCTCTGTTTTTCCAAACAGATTGTTTACAACTGTGCTCCCCTTCTGCCTAATGTGCACCCCGGGGGAATGTTGTTGGCTTTGTGATTGAACCACATATTTTCAACAAATAACAGTGTTGAAGCCAATGAAATCTGATAGTAGCAAGCATTATTCAGTGATCTCTGAATAGAAGAGGTTCATATTTCTCTCCCCTTTGGGGTATGAAGGAAAAGGACACAGTGGGATGTGTGAACTGCAGCTACATATAAGCAAATGATTTCAAAAAGTAGTGGAGTGTTTCGTGTTCTTTGGAGTCAAGTGGGAGCCCTAAACTGTCAAGCTTAGCTGCAGTGGAAATGGGTTTCTCTTTGGGGACTAAGATACACATTCATTTCCTTCCCATTTGGTTTGCTGATCCAGCAGCCATACCCTGGCAGGTGCTGCCTGGGACTGCCAGAGGGATGAAAGCAGAAATAAATCACATTGCTCTGTTGGGTTCTCAGACCAATAGCAAGAATTTATGTTGTTCCATGAAGACCAAAGTGCTTCCCAGGAACCAGGGAAAACCAATCCTTCATTGATGGTGCCAGCTAGCGTTCTGTGAGAAAACAAAACTTACTGAGCAGCAAGATGAGAAGAGGTGAGGAAGCAAATTTCTAATAAGAAACCAGATGTATCTTGAGTATCAGGATTAGCAATTTTAACCATGCTGATTCAACTACATTAGCAGAGAGGTACATTCATCTCAGTGTCATTTTTTAACTTAGCCTCTATTTTGTGTGCACCTACTATGTGCCACCTATTAGGAATACTGCACAAAACAGTTTCAGACATCTAAAGCTTCGAATTTATATTTGAAAAAGAAAGGGTAGGGACTTCCTTGAATATTCTATGATTAAGACTCTGTTCTTCCACTGCAGGGGGCACAGGTTTGATCTTTGGTTGTGGAATTAATTCTGCCTGCTGTACAGCATGGAACAGAAAATTATATAAATGAATAAAAGTGTCCAGGTGGTGTATTTGATGATAAAATAAGCAAATCATGTTGGACACAAGAGGCATACGTCTCTCAATCTCAAGAAAGTTCATAGAAGAGACCTTCATTGCTAAGTCAAATTCTAATGGATGACTGAGGAAAGGCAAGGTAAACTGATGGAGAGAAATGGGGTGACAGTGAGGATTATTTAAGAGCTATTAAGATGAAAGAGGAGAGTGAAAAAGTTGGCTTAAAGTTCAACATTCAGAAAACTAAGATCATGGCATCTGGTCCCATCATTTCATGGGAAATAGATGGGGAAACAGTGTCAGACTTTATTTTTGGGGGGTCCAAAATCACTGCAGATAGTGATTGCAGCCATGAAATTAAAAGACGCTACTCCTTGGAAGGAAAGTTATGATCAACCTAGATAGCATATTAAAAAGCAGAGACATTACTTTGCCACCAAAGGTCCATCAAGTCAAGGCTATGGTTTTTCTAGTAGTCATGTATAGTTTTTCTAGTAGTCATGTAGTGACTACAGTCAAACAACCTTCTTTATCCTGGAGATCAAGCATAGCACCTGCTTGTCTCTAAGTAAAGGGCTTCAGTTCCCTACCAGCCCGCAGAATTTTTCAAATAAGCCAATTGTATATTCCCACAGGCATTAGGGTTCACGCTACCTTCTTTTTGCTACAAACCTAGAATTTTCTGTTTTTCTTGTTTTAAAATTGACATAGATTTTGCACATCGATTTTGTACACTCGTGGTGAATTCATGTCAATGTTTGGCAAAACCAATACAGTAATGTAAAGTAAACTAAAGTTAAAATAAAAATTTCAAAAAATTAAAAAAAATAAAAAATAAAATTGACATAGATTTTGCACATTACACGTGTGCATGCTAAGTCACTTCACTAGTGTCCAATGCTTTGCAACCCTATGGACTGTAGCCCACCAGGCTCCTCTGTCCATGAGATTCTCCAGGCAAGAATACTGGAGTGGCTTGCCATGCGCTTCTCCAGGGCATCTTCCCAACCCAGGGACTGGACCCAGGCCTCTTCCTTCTCCTTCCTTGGCAGGCAGGTTCTTTACCACTAGCACCACCTGGGAAGCTCATGAATAAAGATGAGTCAGCAGGACGCAATGGCAAAAGAAAATTGCCCAGGCCAAAAATTTTGAAACTATATCATTTATGCATATGTGTCTATATATCTATGTTTATACTTCTCTGTTGAGCAGTAGTTTATTTGATCATTGATAAGAGATTCTCTCCTGGCTTGGCAGAAATGCTACATTGCATTCTGATGAAAGCAGACTCTTGGAAAACTGCTTGGATATAGGGACTGAGTAATGCAGAAAAGAGGAAAATATGTGATTTTTCAAGTTGTAGGTAACATCTGTAAAAATAAACAAGATGATACATTGCAAAGCCTAGATGGTATAAAGATTTGAGATGAAGAAAGAAACTGTAAAATGTGATATAAAGCAAAGAGGCATGCTCTGTTTTAGATGTTTTCTCTAAATTTATCACTTTTAAAAGAAAAGTTGCTTTCTCAACTTGTATCCTTATAAGATAAAGGGAATTTGGACAAAAAACATGGGAAGAAAAAGCCATATGACTATGCCAGCAGATGCTGCAGGGGTTTCTACACATCAAAGAATACCACGGATTTCTGGTGCCCACGAGAGCTATGGAGAGGCAAGGGGTTCTCCCCTAGAACCTTCAGACAGCGTGATCCTGAGACACTTTTGATTTCAGACTTCTAGCTTTGAGAACAGTAAGAAAATAAATTTCCATTCTGTTTAGCTGTCTAATAACAATAGTCCTAGGTAACTAATGCATCAGGTGAAACATTCAAAAATATTTTTGGAAAGCCCAACAGTGGCAGAAAACTCCCTTTTTGAGAGGCTTATTTGTTAAGCTGATGCCCTTGTTTTCTCATTCAATTCATCTTGTACTGAAGTTTTTGTTACCAAGGGCTTCACCATTCTTTTTATTTAGAAATATGTTCACCTCTAGATTCTATAATCAGAGCATTCCAGGATTAGGTTAGCATACAAATCAACTCTGTAGACTCAGAAATTTATGTGTCTAGACTCTGATGGGTTCTAACAAAGAACAAAACTGAGCTCCTTGGAAAACTTTTCCATCCAATCCACTCAGCGACAACTCAACACATTTTACTTCATATTTTCTGCACTTTTTTTTCCATTGTGCTTCATGTCTGTAAAGGGTCTACACTGGAAAAAAGGAAAAAAAATGACAGAAAAGGAGCGAGGGAGAGAAAGAACAGTAGGAAGTTGGGAGAGAGGGAGAGAAGAAGGGTTTCTGTTAAAAAAAGTGATAAGCAACTTTGACTGAAAGCAAATACAAATGTCCTTTTGCCAAATGTTATCCATTAAGAGCCCCCAATTCTGCTTGTTTAGAACTGGAAGATTCTAAGGAATAAAGGTAGAGCAGGAGCAGAGGACACATTATCTCCAAAGCACATATTTAAAAAAAAAAAAAAAAGAGTTTTTTTGCTGTTGTTAATATGACTCTAAAAACTAAAATGAGAGAGAAGCTTTCAATGTGAGCATTCCTTCATGTTTCCAATAGCAATTTATCCAGCATTTCATGAACCTGAAGTAGTTCCTTGGACTCGACTATAACTGGTTCAAATATTCTAAAACACTCATTTTTTTCCCATAAATTACCAGCTATATATTTCTCATATCTTCATTTACTTCATCCAAAATCTGGAAAATGCTTTAATAAATGAACAATAGAATAATAAAAACTTCTCAGTCTTTCAACAGAAGAATGCTACAAAATGCAGTATTTATTGAATATCTATGACATTCTGGGTTGACAGAAACCTGTTCCTATGCAAGAATACAGGATGGGTATAAAAGAGATTTTTAAAACTCTTCTTTGGAGATAAGCTTTTCTGTGTATATTCTTATTCATTTTTTTTTCTCTTTTCTTTCCCTTAATCAAGTTATCCTAAGGCATCACCTTTAGGTAAAGTTAACTTACTTCAATGACATGAGAATTTTTTAAATGACCTATGTATTGAGTGCCTAAGGATGCAACATTTCTCCAGAATGCAGATGCACTTATCAGCTCTTTCGTGAATTTTGAGATGCTTGTAGAGGATCCATGGGCTTCCTAGGTGGTGCTAGTGGTAAAGAATCTGCTGGCATTACTGGAGATGCAGGAGACGCTGTTTTGATCACTGGGCTGGGAAGATCCTTTGGTGGAGGTCATGGCAACCCACTCCACTATTTCTGCCTGGAGAATCCCATGGACAGAGGTGCCTGGAGTGCTACAGTCCACAGGGTCACGAAGAGTAAGACTTAACTGAAGCCACTGAGGATGCATACAGGCATGTAGAGGATCCATGCAACATGGACCAAAATTGCGGCTAAATTACTGATACAGAGTTAAAACTCCTGAAAGATTAGATGGAATTTAATCTACTGCTAGGCAGCCCCTGACCCCTACTGGGAGACGTGTTTACCTTTGAAAATGAACCTAAATTTATGAATCACCCACTTGACACCTAATCATGTAAATTAATGACAGTTGATAAGTATGCCTTTGCAATTGCAATGATGACTAAACTCTACGTTTTTGTTAACCGTGCCATTTATAGCTCACTGATTTGGGGATGGGAAGAAGACGAGCTCATTTGTTCTGTAAGTGCTCACCATGCCATTGCTCTGTCTTTGAGTTTAAAATAACCGTGATTATTTATTCAAAGCTCTTCTTTATTGAACTTCTTTTTTTAATTCTTCATCAAGTATCAACTCTTATCTACTTGAAAAATAATTCATATGTATGACTCATTACAGACACAGGTCAGGAAGGCTGTCAGCTATATAAGCCTCTGATTCTTGGTCCGTATTCCAATTTCTCTCCCTATAAAATAAACAACAACAAAAATGGCTGAAACACCGCTAGAATATCTGGTGGACCCTCTATCTCATCTCTAAGGGAAAGAGCTCCTAGTTATCCATGGACTTAGGTTCTGCTGCTGCTGCTGAGTCGCTTCAGTCGTGTCCGACTCTGTGCGACCGCATAGACGGCAGCCCAACAGGCTGCCCCGTCCCTGGGATTCTCCAGGCAAGAACACTGGAGTGGGTTGCCATTTCCTTCTCCAATGCATGAAAGGAAAAATGGAAGTGAAGTCGCTCAGTCATGTCAGACTCTGTGCGACCCCATGGACTGCAGCCTACCAGGCTCCTCCGTCCATGGGATTTTCCAGGTGAGAGTGCTGGAGTGGGTGCCACTGTCTTCTCCAGGACTCTGGTTCTAGGATGGCATTATTTCCGTCTTTGTCGTCCTCGGCCTTCTCACCCACAACAGTAACACAGCTGCCTAGCTTTGCCTATTTCTAAGGAATCAAACCCCGGTAGGCTTCCCCTCTGATCATTTGTAACATCTTTCCTCATAGACACTATTGGCTGCTCCATCCCTCACATTAAATTGTCTTTGATATTGATATTTCTGGTACTTTTATTTTACACTATAGTTATCCGTAACCATTATTTTTCTCAGTAGGTCAGAACCATTCTTCCAGTATTTTTACCTTAGATAGGCTGATTCATTGTTTAGTTATGTGAATCCTTTTACTAACGTCACCAAATGTAGAGTTCCATTGATACTGTGTCTTAGAATCTCTCAGTTCAATGAATCTTAAAATGTAACCATTCTCCCTGTCTCTTTTGTATACTAGGAACTAGTAGGGGACAATGCAGAATTTTTATATAAATTGGCATCATAGAAAATGAAAAAAAAAAATTCCGGAAATAGAAAAATCATTCCAGTTGAGTATTCATTGTCATCCTGCAATGTTCTTATATCAGATCAGTTCAGTTCATTTCAGTCACTCAGTCGTGTCTGACTCTTTGCAACCCCATGGACTGCAGCATGTCAGGCCTCGTTGTCCATCACCAACTCCCAGAGCTTACTCAAACTCATGTCCGTTGAGTCAGTGATGCCATCCAACCATCTCATCCTCTGTCATCCCCTTCTCCTCCCACCTTCAATCTTTCCCGGCATCAGAGTCTTTTCAAATGAGTCAGCTCTTCGCATCAGGTGGCCAAAGTATTGGAGCTTCAGCTTCAACATCAGTCCTTCCAATGAACACCCAGGACTGGTCTCCTTTAGGATGGACTTTTTGGATTTCCTTGCAGTCCAAGGGAATTGCAAGAGTCTTCTCTAGCACCACAGATCAAAAGCATCAATTCTTTAGCGCTCAGCTTTCTTTATAGTCCACCTCTCACATCCATACATGATTAATGGAAAAAACATAGGCTTGACTAGATGGACATTTGTTGACAAAGTAAAGTCTCTGCTTTTTAATATGCTGTCTAGGTTGGTCATAACTTTCCTTCCAAGGAGTAAGCATCTTCTAATTTTATCGCTGCAGTCACCATCTGCAGTCATTTTGGAGCCCAAAAAAATAAAGTCAGCCACTGTTTCCCCATCTCTTTGCCATGAAATGATGTGACCAGATGCCATGATCTTAGTTTTCTGAATGTTGAGCTTTCAGTCAACCTTTTCACTTTCCTCTTTCACTTTCATCAAAAAGCTCTTTAGTTCTTCTTCACTTTCTGGTTGGGTCATAGTGAGAGGTCTGACAGAATGTGGTCCACTGGAGAAGGGAATGGCAAACCACTTCAGCATTCTTGCCTTGAGAACCCCATGAACAGTATGAAAAGCCAAAAAAGATAGGAAACTGAAAGATGAACTCCCCAGGCTGGTAGGTGCCCCATGTTACTGGAGATCAGTGGAGAAATAACTCCAAAAAGAATGAAGGGATGGAGCCAAAGCAAAAATAACACCCAGTTGTAGATGTGACTGGTGATAGAAGCAAGTTCCAATGCTGTAAAGAGCAATATTGCTTTGGAACCTGGAACATTCTTGGACATTCTTACATTCAGTTCAGTTCAGTTGAGTCACTCAGTCGTGTCCGACTTTTTACGACCCCATGAATCACAGCATGCCAGGCCTCCCTGTCCATCACCAACCCCTGGAGTTCACTCAAACTCATGTCCATCGAGTCGTTGATGCCATCCAGCCATCTCATCCTGGGTCGTCCCCTTCTCCTCCTGCCCCCAATCCCTCCCAGCATCAGGGTCTTTTCCAATGAGTCACCTCTTACATATCCCTGGTTAATTCTCCCATTCTTCTGAGAAGATAGATTTTTGTCCTGCTCTTCAAAACTCCTATCCTAAAACTTGATAGATTTGTAGATATTTGAGAGAGAAGACGAAGACACTGGGATATGATCGACTAATCTTCCTGGCCTCACCTACAAACTCATTTTCATCTATATTTACCTTACCATTTTCTATCTTAAGAAGTTGACAGAATCAACACCCTTTCTCCTCTTTCTGTGAATCTCTTGTAAAAGTCTCTTCCTGTCTTCTTTTGGAACATAAAAGCAGGTTCATATTCTTTGAATAAAGGGATAAAAATCCTCCTTTAGAAACCATGCTTCCCTATGTGTACTGCTATTTTTCTTTTCTTTGGAATCAAAATTCTTCATAGTTTATGCCAATCTTGCTTTCAATGTTTTTTTTTTTGACATTTTCATCTCCCAAACTCTGATGGAATCTGATTTTTTTAAATTTCTTTTGCTTCCAAGAAAACAATGATATATTATTAGACATTGTAATGTTCCTTGCACTGACAGATGTCTACATGTCACTTCCATATCCTTTGACATAATGAACGTATCATTGCTCTTCAGAGTTCTCATTGATCTTCAACAGCAGGCCTCTTTGGGCTACACCTATATTAATGGCAATTATTTTTGAATATGCTTATGAGATTTTTTGTCTGTATTCATTGACTTCGTGAGACTGGTTTTAGGGTTCTGAAAAAGGTTCTTTGATCCATTCATTTGCATAATAATTCCCTCCCACACTTTGCCAACCTTTTGCCAAACATCTTATCTTTGTTCCAGATTCTTGTGTCTAACTACCAACTTCCCATCTTTACTTAAATATGCACACCGCAGTCAAAACTTTATCACCTCTTCATGTTCACAAGTTTCTCCAACCCTGTTGTGGGAAAAAAAAAAAATTCTCATGCTCTTTACTTCATATGAAAGTGTTATACTAACTTTGGTTATCTACCTAAGGGTGGGAAAAAAGGTGACTGGAAGAAATCATTGGAAAGCAACCACTTCCTAGCCATGTATAATAGGAGGTATCAAGATTCAAGTTGGTGCAAGCATAACTGACTGTTCAATAATTTCTTGGCTGGGCCCTACAATCCATACCTCAACAGCTTAGGAGGGGAAGACAGAATAAAAAGCATCTATCGGCCATGCACTTTCTAACCGAGGAGTTAACCATCCTCTACTTCAGCGGTTTCCGCCGTGAGAATGGCCATGAGGGAGGGCAGATCTGCAGTGATATCAGCACAAAGCCTTTGCGTCCCCTTACAGGCAGGAAGCAAGTTTCTTCCAGTTCAGTCTTGACTGAAATCAATCAGACACTATACAGAGCAAGACTAAGATGATGAGGCCAAGAGTTTTTAAAGCTGTCTGCATCAGCTACGCTGACCCAACTTGATAATCATAATTGTAGACTCCTCTTGTGTTACAGCACATGAGGAAGAAGAGTGAAGAGGAGCAGGAATATCCTTCTTTACTACAAGATTGTGGTGACGGCATCAGTAGTACTCTTTGGAGCTGACAGTTATTTAAAGAAACATAAATTCTACTATAAATATCAAAGATATTAAAAGGATAAAAAAAGATGCACCATCAATGATTTTATGCCAATAATTTTCATTCATAGATAAAATTAAAAAAGCTTTGAAAGATTCATGCTATCAAAAATGACAAAAAAAGAAACTTGAAAATCTCTTTATCTATCAGAAATTTAATTTTATGTTATGAACTTTTCCATAATTAAAAGCTCCAGGCTGAGACAGATTCACTACAGAATTCTACCAAATATTTTAAGGAAGAAATTTTTAATAATATTAAACTGACTCAATGTTTCCCAAATACAAGCATATAAATAAATGTCATCCAAAGATTACTTAATAATTACTCTAAAGGTTTTGATATGCTGTGTTTGACTTATAATTTAATTCAAAAGCTTGGTAGCTGGGAAAGCTGGGCCCCTTATTCTCAGTATGTGCCTGCTCAGGTGTCCCCTCTTTTTGTGCAGGCTACCTGTGTAATCTCTTCAGTGGCACTGAAATCCCTGTGTGCTTGCTCCAGACTTTCTTAAGACTTAGATCGAGAACTATCATCGCATCACTTCCACCAGTTCTACTAGTTCAATTAAAGCAGAAACCCATCCGTGAATTAATGCAGGCTTGAGGGTGAAAATCAGAAAGCACAGAATATTGGGGCCTATCTTTTAAGACTATCCACAACATAGAGATTCAGCAAATATACCGTGATCAGACACGATCACTGATAAGGGTAAGTAGTAAGTATCCAAAAGTGAAACATTTGAGGACTTTTAAAAAATGCTCATTGTCTTAGTGTATGTGCCGAGGAGGCAAAGTATTTACTTACTTTCACCTCAGCAGCATTATTAAATATCATTTGATCTCTGGGGCTGAAGTTCCAATACTTTGGCCACCTGACCAAGAAGAGCTGACTCGTTATAAAAGACCCTGATGCTGGGACGGCAGAGGATGAGATGGTTGCATGGCATCCTTGGACACGAGTTTGAGCAGGCCCCAGGAGATGGTGAAGGACAGGGAGACCTGGCATGCTGCAGTCCATGGGGTTGCAAAGAGTCAGACATGACTGTGTGACTAAACAAGAAAAGTACTTTTTTTCATTTGAAAATGTTCTTTCCATTATACTAAGTTTCTTCAATATGAATAAGGCTTCTATTCTTTTCCAAGTTGGTCACCAGAGTATTTTTGATATATGGCACATCTAACTAAAAATTATGTTTCCCAGAATTTTATTTAATACTCTTCAATTTATAGTCAAGTAGTATAACCATACATGGAACTTAAGAAGCTTAATGAATACATGTATATTATCTAATCAAAAGACCATAGCCATGCTTTCAACAATTCTAGTCTGTCATATTTATCTTTCTTTTGGATGCCATTCAGTTTCAAGGCTCTCTGAGCTATCTGAAGTAACTTATGAGCTCAAGATACAGTTCTTAAAGAATGAGTTATCTGTATCCATTGATCTAGAAAAAGCCCTACTAAAATAATTGTACTAAATGATTCCTTGCCTTTTCTATTAGAGAAGACATTCCTCTTTCACCTCCCTTCCTTACACCATGGACCATAGTAATACATTGTCTATAATCACATAAGACTTCCAATTGCTATTGGAATTACATGACCAAAAGTAGGAAAAATCTAATCAATCAATAGACAACAAATTTTTTCCAAGATCTCTTCCAAAGTCTTTTCAATATTTTAATCTAATTGATTGTGATGCTATTTTTGGAGTTCCTGGGTCTGTTTTCTAATTAGACCTAAAAGGAATTCAAAAGTTGATCTGAAATAATTACTATGATCTATGAAAGGAATAACTGTTCATGTTAAAACCCTCAGGTCAT
>SJYQ01003227.1:947491-959732 GCA_006410935.1 Redunca redunca
ACGGAATTTAAATGCCATCAGATTTTCCTTGACTTCCAGCACACAAATTTCATCCACATATAAATCAGACTTAATAACATTAGTACATTTCATATCCTAGATTAGATCATTTATTTGCGCAAAAAACTCTTATTGATCTATTAATTTCCAAGTAACTCTAAGAATATGTAGGTATTTTCTCATATCCCACTTCCTTCAACTTACGCTGTTAATATTCTGGAGAAAAATTTTAAAGGCATTTTTTCAAGTCATATATTTCTATATGATGGTTACATTGGATATACTATTTCTATAGAAATATGAATGTACTATAATCACTTGAAATATGACTAATTAAAAAAAAAAAAACCTGAGCAAGATGTTTTGGGTATGTATTCAGAGGTATTTCGGAGAAGGCAATGGCACCCCACTCCAGTACTCTTGCCTGGAAAATCCCATGGACAGAGTAGCCTGGTAGGCTGCAGTCCATGGGGTCGCTGAGGGTGGGGCACGACTGAGCGACTTCACTTTCACTTTCAGAGGTATTTCTCTTCACGGTATATGCACAATATTAGTTTACATGAAATTTTTATAGTATATTAACCAACACAGGCACTTATTTATTATAGCGGACAAGGATACCAAATGTACACATCTTTGTGTGTGTGTGTGTATGTGTGTATTCATTGTTCAATCACTTAGTCATGTCCATCTCTTTGCAACCCCATGGACTGCAGCATACCAGGCTTCCCTGTCCTTTACTGTCTCCTGGAGTTTGGTCAAATTCATATATGTTGAGTCAATGATGCAATATTCACAGAATTGTTCATACACCACTGCAATTGATTTTAGGACATTTTTGTCACCTCAGAAGAAATTCTGTGTCTGTTAGGAGTCATTCACCATTTCGTCTGATCCAAAATCCTGAACCTGGGCCAATGCTAATATATTTTCTGTCATTATAGATTTGCCTAAACTGGACATTTCATATAAATGAATTCATACATTATGTGATGTTTTGTGACTGGTTTATTGTATTTGTTTTTATAAAGATTTATCCTTGTGGAATCATGTCAGTCAGTTCAGTCACTCAGTTGTGTCTGACTCTGAGACCCCATGAACTGCAGCACGCCAGGCATCCCTGACAATCACCAACTCCCGGAGTCCACCCAAACCCATCTCCATTGAGTCTGTGATGCCATCCAACCATCTCATCCTCTGTCATCCCCTTCTCCTCCAGCCCTTAATCTTTCCCAGCATCAGGGTCTTTTCAAATGAGTCAGCTCTTCGCATCAGGTGGCCAAAATATTGGCGTTTCAGCTTCAACATCAGTCTTTCCAATGAACACCCAGGACTGATCTTCTTTAGGATGGACTGGTTGGATTTCCTTGCAGTCCAAGAGACTCTCAAGAGTCTTCTCCAACACCACAGTTCAAAAGCATCAATTCTGTGCTCAGCTTTCTTTATAGTCCAACTGTCACATCCATATATGACCACTGGAAAAACCATAGCCTTGACCAGATGGATCTTTGTTGACAAAGTAATGCCTCTGCTTTTCAACATGCTGTCTAGGTTGGTCATAACTTTCCTTCCAAGGAGTAAGCATCTTTTAATTTCATGGCTGCAATCACCATCTGCAGTGATTTTGGAACCCAGAAAAATAAAGTCAGCTACTGTTTCCACTGTTTCCCCATTTATTTGCCATGAAGTGATGGGACGGGATGCATGATCTTAGTTTTATGAATGTTGAGCTTTAAGCCAACTTTTTCACTCTTCTCTTTCACTTTCATCAAGAAGCACTTTGGTTCTTCTTCACTTTCTGCCATAAGGGTGGTGTCATCTGCATATCTGAGGTTATTGATATTTCTTCCGGCAATCTTGATTCTGCCTTGTGCTTCATCCAGCCCAGCATTTCTCATGATGTACTCTGCATATATGTTAAATAAGCAGGGTGGTAACATGTATCAGTACTTATATATATATTTTTATTGCTAGATAAAATTTCACTGAATGGATATAATATTTTAATACATAGTATTTATCCATTCAACATTGGATTAACATTCGAGCATTTTGATTTTGTGTACTTTGTTGCTGTTTTGAATAGTGTTGCCATAAAGAATCATTTACTCACTTTTGTGTCAGCAAATATATATGGATTACACACACAATTATTTTTTCCTCATGAGTACATTCCTAGGGTGGAAATGCTAGGCAATATGTTAACTCTATTGCTTAAACTTTGAGAAACTTTCAGGCTGTTTTCCAAAGTAGCTTCATCATCTCACACTCCTACCAGCATTTTCTAAGTTCCCAATTTCTCTACATCCTCGCCAAGCTTGTTATTCTCTTCTTTTGATCATAGCCATCCTAGTAGTGGTGAAGTGGTGTCTTACTGTGGTTTTAGTTCACATTCCCTCAGGGAACCAGTTACTTATTCTGTCTCTGCTGCTGTAGCAGGGGCCCCAATAAAGGTTTCCCTGAATTTCTTGTCTAGCTTCTGATAACTCCATTGATTAAAGTGTCTAAAACCCTAGCCAGTAACATTACAGGTTAATATTCCTAGATGTGTGCCTTTCACTAAATAGCTCTTTGCCCTTTGGCAAAATCATAAATAAATCCATATTTTGGCCCCCTGCCTCCATTCTGCTCACTTTGTTGCAGCAAAGACATGTGCTGCTCTAAAATGTCCTATATCTGTTAAGGCTCTCACCATGTAATAAGGAAAGGGATGACATTATGTATTCCTAATAGACCCCTTCCACACTGTAGTGAAATAAAATTCCTCTATTCCACTCACTCTTCATGGTCGTGCTCAGTCAAGCGTGCTCAGTTTTGACTCTTTGCAACCCCATGGACTGTAATCTGCCAGGCTCCTCTCTCCATGGGATTCTCCCAGCATGCATACTGGAGTGGATTGCCATGCCCTCCTCCAGGGGACCTTCCTCACCCAGGGATCGAATTTGTGTCTCCCGAGTCTCCTGCATTGTAGTCGGATTCTTGACCATTAAGCCACCAAGGAAGCCCATTCCACTTACTCCTACTTCCCACTGAAACAAAACCAAAAACTGGCAAGTGTAGCAAGAGCAGCAAGTCAATTTTTTCTTTAACTCCACATTCAATCCCTCTGTCCTCTCAAGTTCTTTCCAACTAACCACCTTTCTGAATAAATGGCTATGCACTTAATGAGGTACTGATGAAAATACTATTACCAAATCATTAATTCAGTCAATACTAAGTAATTGCAAATATATGGATTTATATCTAATAGAATGAACATTAGTTATGCTAAATATAAAATTCCCAAAGCTATGTTTTTAATCTTTATGAATATGGGATGAGAGTGAAGCTGCTCAGTCGTGTCTGACTCTGTGAACCGATGGACTATACAGTACATGGAATACCCTAGGGCAAAATACTGGACTGTGTAGCTTGTCCCTTCTCCAGGGGATCTTCCCAACCTGGGGATTGGACTTGTGTCTCCTGCATTACAGGCAGATTCTTTACCAGCTGAGCTACCAGGGAAGCCCAATGAGATGACAGAGACACTATTTATTAACACACTAGGAGAAGAAGAACTTAAGGACATTAAATGATGATGAAACCAAAGGGAATCCACATGGCGTATGGCAACCAGAATAACTTATTCTTAGACTTTATTCAAGTTCAAAGAGTAGAGTGTTTTAAACAAAAGAGGTTCTGGTCACATTGTACCCATACTTTGTTCGACCAACTGGATTATTGTGAGCAGTTTAGGACACTTCTCTTTAAGAAAAATATAAACAAGCACATTTAGAAAAAGACAGTGAAGCGTTATCACAAAACCACGTCTTGTAAGAAACAGTTGAGGCAAATAAGATTGTGTCCAAAAGAGAAGACTTTGGTAGGAAAGAAAGGACAAAGGTCATATAGCTGTTTTTGTGAAATTATGGGGAAAAGTAAATGAATAGTTTAATTCTATTAAATTCAGATGTGTAGGAAAAATTATTTATTTTCCTTAAGTTCCATATTAAGCCCTTAATCATGAAGAGTAGGGCAATTTTATTTGCATTCGTTTTAGAAAACTATGATATATCCTACATTTGTCAAAGGCTTTGTTTAGGTTCTAGGAATTTTCATGGTTTTAAGGTACTATAGAAGGTGGGAAGACCCTGATGCTGGGAAAGATTGAAGGCAGGAGGAGAAGGGGATGACAGAGGATGAGACAGTTGGATGGCATCACCCACTCAATGGACCTGAGTTTGAGCAAGCTCCAGCAGATGGTGAAGGACAGGGAAGCCTGGTGTGCAGCAGTCCATGGGGTCACAAAGAGTTGGACACGACCGAGGGACTGAACAACAACAAGGAAGTGGAATATTTTCTACTGTGATTCTTGAGTGACCTGACTATCTAGGTAGCCCTGCAACTTACCTTGTCTCACTTGATCTTTGATCTAGGCATGATGGACCACCACTGAGCTGTGGTTCTTTTCCAAATGCTTGGCTGCCTCAGCTCTGATAGCTTTTTCAGCTACATCTTTAAGATGGTTGAAGTAGCAGCTGAATCCCTCAAATGGCTGGAACACAAAGGTTTCTGCAAGGCTATGGATGATCCCATCTTTCTAGTCATACCAGGCATTTATTCCCTTTCTATAAAGCTGTTACTTTCCTGTACTCTAAGCCTTGAAATAAGTAAAACATAGATTCCCTTCTTTTTTCTGCTCTGGGATGCTTAATCCCATTTTGATACTTAAAGAAATGGTTCTTTCAACATTTCTTAGACAACATATTTTAAATAATTTAACTTATTAACTTTGAGATTTACTTGATTTATATAAAATTTTTAATCTTATGTAATTGAAGTGCTCAATACATTTTTTTGGGGGAGTTTGCAAAATTTAAGTTTGATGCAACAAAAGTTGGTGACATACTTGGATTCTTAAATTTTATTAGTACTCATTTTTATAACTTTTTATATATATTTTGAAAAAAATACTTGAAGTAAATATTCTAATGGGAACATTAAAGTGTACAGTTTAGCTTGGCTTGTGATTTGATTAGATTAGGTTCTTGCTGATCATAGCACTGAGCCAGAATGCCACACTTGGAGAAAAGAATTGTAATGAAAGTGAAGAAAGTTTTGCTGCAGAACTTAACAAATAAATTGACCTCTTTCTTTCAAAAGAATGTTTCATGAATGCAAGTAATGATGTTATTTATTATGCCCTAAAATCAATGTGCTATAAAGTTTATTACTTAGTAAATGTAGGGTAATTTAGTTTTACTTATATGCTTTAAAGTGGATTGATCAGTTTTGGTACTGAGATTAAAAAATGCCTCGGACAAAACTTGGGGTGTAGTTGGTGATGGACAGGGAGACCTGGCATGCTGCAGTCCATGGGGTCACAAAGAGTTGGACTCAACTGAGTGACTGAACTGAACTGAACTGGACAAAGTTGAACAAGGGTGGTAAGTTGCAAGTTCAATGAACACCCGTTCTAACTGCAAATAGGATAGAGTTAGTGCCAGGATCAATAAGGCAGGAAGCAGTGAGTAAGCAAAGATGGGCAACACTCTTTTGGCCTTGATGTTGAAAATGGCGTGTAGTAAACCCTTACCTCAGCAGCACAGTTTGCACAGACATTGGGAAAGGTGATCATACAAAAGAACCAACATTAACACCGAGTGTCAGAAGGCGCAGTGCTGGTCAAGAGTGAGCAGTATGTCAGCAAAATTAGCCTCTGTGTGATACCCTCGGGGACAGTTGAGTGCATAATAATAGATTCACGGGGAGACAGTCCCAGTAATGCCTGAGATTCTCTTTCCTGCTAAATCAGTAGCTGGAGGCCTGGAGATTATATTCAGTTTACAGGAAAAATAAATAAATAAACAGGGCTTGGCTTTCAGAACTCTAACTTCTCTTGAGAGTGAAGATCTGTTGTTATTCATGACAGTAGACAAAACATGTTAATTTCTCACAATCCACCAAAATTAATTATATCCTGCAGATAAAGTTAATATTGTGCTTGCTTTGAACCATGTGATTTGTACCTTTTAACTTTTTTCTTGCATTTTCATTAACCTATCATATAAATATGCCTTAAAAATTTATCATTACATACTAAAAATATTTTAGGTTGTAATAACAAGTATGATCTTGGTGTTTTCAAATGAAGGTTACTGTGGAAGATAAAGCCAGATGTGCTTGAATGACAAAAGTGAAAGACATTGTAAACTATAAGCAAGGTGAAAAGACAGCCTTCAGAATGGAGAAATTATAGCAAACGAAGCAACTGACAAAGAATTAATCTCAAAAATATACAAGCAACTCCTGAAGCTCAATTCCAGAAAAATAAATGACCCATTGAAAAAATGGGCCAAAGAACTAAACAGACAGTTTTCCAAAGAAGACATACAGATGACTAATAAACACATGAAAAGATGTTCAACATCACTCATCAGAGAAATGCAAATCAAAACCACAATGAGGTACCATCTCATGCTGGTCAGAATGGCTGCTATCCAAAAATCTACAAACAATAAATGCTAGAGAGGTTGTGGAGAAAAGGGAACCCTCCTACCCAGTTGGTGGGAATGCAAACCAGTACAACCACTATGGAGAACAGTGTGGAGATTCCTTAAAAAAACTGGAAATAGAACTGCCATACACCCAGCAATCCTGCTGCTTGGAATACACACTTAGGAAACCAGGATTGAAAGAGACATGTGTACCCTAATGTTCATCGCAGCACTGTTTACAATAGCCAAGACATGGAAGCAACCTAGATGTCCATCAGCAGATGAATGGATAAGAAAGCTGTGGTACATATACACAATGGTACATATATAGCCATTAAAAAGAATGCATTTGAATCAGTTCTAATGAGGTGGATGAAACTGGAGCCGATTATACAGAGTGAAGTAAGCCAGAAAGAAAAACATCAATACAGTATGCTGTTGCTGCTGCAGCTGCTGCTGCTAAGTCCTTTCAGTTGTGTCTGACTCTGTAGACCCCGTAGATGGCAGCCCACCAGGCTCCCCCGTCCCTGGGATTCTCCAGGCAAGAACACTGGAGTGGGTTGCCATTTCCTTCCCCAATGCATGAAAGTGAAAAGTGAAAGGGAAGTCACTCAGTTGTGTCCAACTCTTCGTGACCCCATGGACTGCAACCTACCAGACTCCTCCCCCCATGGGATTTTCTAGGCAAGAGTACTCGAGTGGGTTGCCATTGCCTTCTCCCCAATACAGTATACTAACACATATATATGGAATTTAGAAAGATGGTAAGGATAACTCTACGTGCAAGACAGCAAAAGAGACACGGATGTATAGAACAGTCTTTGGACTTTGTGGGAGAAGGAGGGGGTGGGATGATCTGAGAGAATAGCAATGAAACATGTATATTATCATATGTGAAACAGATTGTCAATCCAGGTTCAGCACATGAGACAGGGTGCTCAGGGCCTATGCACTGGGATGACCCAAAGGGATGGGATGGGGAGGGAGAGGGAGGGGCATTCAGGATGGGGAACACATGTACACTCATGGTTGACTCATGTCAATGTATGGTAAAACAATTACAATATTGTAAAGTAATTAGCCTCCAATTAAATAAATTTAAATTTTTTTTTAAAAAAGAAACGAACCAAATTTTTTCCGTTTTCTGATGTAATGCAACTCATCTCTTTTTAGTCCTTAACTCCCAAGCTTAATATTGGGCTTTCTTTTGTTTTTGAACAGGCAAGTATCTGGCTGAGGCTTAGAAGTGATCTCCTGCTGCTGCTGCAAAGTCGCTTCAGTCGTGGCTGACTCTGTGTGACCCCATAGACAGCAGCCCGCCATCCCTGGGATTCTCCAGGCAAGAACACTGGAGTGGGTTGCCATTTCCTTCTCCAATGCATGAAAGTGAAAGGTGAAAGGGAAGTCACCGAGTCATGTCTAACTCTCACCGACCCCATGGACTGCAGCCTACCAGGCTCCTCTGTCCATGGGATTTTCCAGGCAAGAGTACTGGAGTGGGATGCCATTGCCTTCTTCAATGATCTCCTAGAAGGACCTAATTCAGTTTTTGGACAAGTTGCCATCCACCTCCCTGTTTTTCTGGAGTGGAGGGTGATTTTTTTTCTCATTATACATGTAAAGAGCTTTGTACAAATCTTATCCATACTAAGCACACAATAAAATAATAGCTGTTGTTATTGTAATAATTAGGAAAAAAAGTGAAAGAGTAACAAAACCAAACATTTGAATGAAATTGTCAAAACACAATACATGTACCATGTAATTCCGTTTATGTTAAGTTGCTATAGTCATGTCTGACTCTTTGTGACCCTGTAGGCCATAGCCTCCCAGGTTCCTCTGTCCATGGGGATTCTCCAGGCAAGAATCCTGGAGTGGGCAGCCATGCCCTCCTCCAAGGAATCTTCCTGACACAGGAATCGGACCTGTGTCTCCTACACTTGAGGCAGATTCTTTGCCACTAACTCCACCTGGGAATCCCAATTCCATTTATAAGAAACTCTAAAAAGGGGAAAATCTACTTCTTAGTGGCAGTTTCAGTGACTATGAATGAGTGTAGTGGGGAGGTGGTATGGAGAATTGCCTCAGTGTGGGGCATAAGGGATATTTAGTGCATAATGGAAGTGCTTTTATAACTTGATTGTGGTTATATTTGCAGAAATATATAAATTTTAATTCTAAATTGGTTTATTTAATTGTATGCAAACAATGTTTCAATGAAGTTAGGAACAAGAAATCACTGTACTTTTTTGCTGTCTCATAAATTATTCATTTCTTATCTAATATTTATACTGAACATCTAATCGCTTGTGTAAAACATTTCCTGTTTAGATATTTTCATTCAAAGTATTACATTACCCAAGACTCTCAAGTTGCATTTAAAATTTATATCCACACAACTATTGCTAATTATACATTTGTATCTATCTACAAAATTGGCATCAGCCCGAAGCCATTAGATGTGTAATTATCTAGTTTTTATGGTCAGATTCTCATTTGCATAGGCACCGTGGACATGTAATCTTATTACTGTCAGTTACAGATTTCTCCCAATGTTTTTCTTAAGTCACGGTTAAAGGGTCTACTTTCGTGAGAAATGCATGATGCCTACTTCTGGTATTACTTAATATTAATTAAAATATTTTTATATGCTATATATTAAATACATATAAAATTAGTTCATTACATCATGTCATACTATTCTTTTTGTCAGTAGAAGACATAATTTGTAGTGTTTCTTATGGACTAAGGGTAAAAAGTACTTTTGAATATACAAATTACATCTACATCTTATTGGGCTTCCTTAGCTCAAATGTTAAAGAAACTGCCTGCAGTGTAGGAGACCTGGGTTTGATCCCTGTGTCAGGAAAATATTCTGGAGAAGGAAATGGCAACCCACTCCAGTATTCTTGCCTGGAGAATTCCATGAACAGAGCAGCCTGGCCAGCTATGGTCCATGGGGTTGTGACTAACAGTTTCACTTTCCTGAGATTTGCATCTAAATTGATAAGTACACAATAAGACATTATTAACACATTACATAACATTTACATTTTGAAATATGGCACAGTGCAGAGATTAGGTTAATAAAAATGTGCCTTCTGTAATTATCTTCATTTAGTAGTCTAAGAATTTGTTTTCCATGCTGTTTTTTTTTTTTCACTTAGCATAATTTCCTTATCAAAATAGTATTTTCCAACCACACGTGCCCTTCTGTGGAACTATTATCAGTGATATTATCCATTGTCTCTACTGCCCTATATAATTTGAGTTTCACCTNGCCCTTCTGTGGAACTATTATCAATGATATTATCCATTGTCTCTACTGCCCTATATAATTTGAGTTTCACCTCAGAAACTCCTATTATTTCTTAAAAATTTCTTTGATTTTATATTTGAATCACTTTTCTGTCTTCTAGTTTTATTGTGATATAATTGACATTCTATGGTTTCCCCGATAGCTCAGTTGGAAAAGAATCTGCCTGCAGTGCGGGAGACTCCCAGTTCGATTCCTGGGTCAGGAGGATCCCCTGGAGAAGGGATAGGCTACCCACTCTAGTATTCTTGGGCTTCCCTTATGGCTCAGCTGGTAAAGAACCCACCTGCAATCCAGGAGACCTGGGTTCCATCCGTGGGTTGGGAAGATACCATGTAGAAGCGAAAGGCTACCCACTCCAGTACTGTTGCCTGAAGAATCCCAAGGACAGTATAGTCCATGGGGTCGCAAAGAGTCAGACACAACTGAGCAACTTTCACTTTTCAATCAACATTCAGCACTAAGTTTAAAATGTACAATATAATGATTTGACTTACGTATATCCATGGAATGATTATCATAATAACTTGATGAACATCCATGATCTCATATAGATAAAATATTAAAGAAATGGAAAAAACACTTTGTGATGAGAACTCTTAGGAATTACTTTTACCTTTCAAATGTAACACATATAAGTATTATATTTAGCATGTTGTACATAAAATCTTCAGTATATATTCATCTTATGACTGGAAGGTTGTACATTTTTGACAGTTCATCTCCCAGTCATCTACATCTGGTAACCACAAAATATATCTTTTTCTGTAAGCTTGTTTTTGAAGTATTATTGACCTGCAGCACAATGTTAGTTCCTGTTACACAAAATAACTTCTATATATTTTGAAATGACGATCACTATAAGTCTAGTTATGATATGTCACCATACAAAGATATGGCATGGTTACTAAATATATCCCTTACACCGTACATTTCATATGCATGATTCATTTATCTTGCAACTGGAAGCTTGTACGTCCTTAATCTTCTTCACCTGTTTCTTTCCTCCCCACCACTCTCATTCCCTCTGGAATCATCCATATGTTCTTTGTACCTATAATTCTGTTTCAGTTTTATGTTTGTTCATTTGCTTTGTTTTTTAGATTCCATATATAAGTGCAGTCATACAGTATTTGTCTTTCTCGGTTTGACCTATTTCACTTTGCATAATACTCTCTATGTCCATCCATGTTGTCACAAGTGGCAAAGTTTCATTTTTTATGGCTGAGTGATACATAGCTATCATATAATATATATACATATGCATTTATATCACATTTTCTTTCTTCATTCATCTATTCATGGGCATTTATGTTTCTTCCGTATCTCGGTTATAGTAAATAATGCTGTGAAGAATATAGGTGTGCATATATCTCTCATAATAAGTGCTTTTGTTTCCTTCAGATAAATAGCCAGGAGCATGTGATTGTTCTATTTCTAATTTGTTGAGGACTCTTATGGTGTTTTTTCATAGTGGTTGCACCAATCTACATTCCCGCCAAGAGTGGAGAAAATTTCTCTTTTTGTCACATCTTCACCAAAACGTGTTATTTACTATATTTTTGAAAATAGCTGATGGGTGTGGCTGTGTCCCCTCTCAGCTGGTTGCTTGTTTTGAGGAAGTTCAGTACTGGTGCCTATAGGCTGGTGCGCAGGGCCGGGTCCTGAGGCTAGAAAGCGAGAGGGCGATTTCCAAAATGGCACTGGTGAGAGCCAGTGTACATGCAAAGGAAGGGGCTCCCCCAGAATGGCTGCTACCAGGGATTGGATCCCGGGAGTGAGTGCCAGCTGCCTCGTGCCTCCTCAGGAGATTTTCCAAGAACAGCAGTAGGCCTGACATAGGCCCCTTCCAAGTTATTTTGTCTGCCCTGGGTCCCAGAGGTGAGATTTTGTTTATTCCCTTTAAAAGAAGAATGCCAAAATGCCAAAGAATGCTCAAACTACTGCACAATTGCACTCATCTCATACACTAGTAAAGGAATGCTCAAAATTCTCCAAGCCAGGCTTCAGCAATACATGAACTGTGAACTTCCAGATGTTCAAGCTGGTTTAGAAAAGGCAGAGGAACTAGAGATCAAATTGCCAACATCCACTGGATCATTGAAAAAGCAAGAGTTCCAGAAAAACATCTGCTTCTGCTTTATTGACTATGCCAAAGCCTTTGACTGTGTGGATCACAATAAACTGTGGAAAATTCTGAAAGAGATGGGAATACCAGACCACCTGACCTGCCTCTTGAGAAATCTGTATGCAGGTCAGGAAGCAACATTTAGAACTGGACATCGAACAACAGACTGGTTCCAAATAGGAAAAGGAGTACGTCAAGGCTGTATATCATCGCCCTGCTTATTTAACTTCTATGCAGAGTACATCATGAGAAACGTTGGGCTGGATGAAGCAAAAGCAGGGAGAAATATCAATAACCTCAGATATGCAGATGACACCACCC
>SJYQ01003227.1:960979-1061659 GCA_006410935.1 Redunca redunca
ACCTGCCTGTATTCTCTTCCCCTCCCTCTTCTTCTCCCACTCACATATATATAAACACATATACCCTACTCAATCTCATTATTCATAGAGTCTGTGTTTGCAAATATTCCTGTTTGTCCAAATGTATTTATTTTTTGTTTGTTTTTTAAATTTTGTTTATTCATTTTTATTAGCATGTACTTGCTTTACGATTTTGCGTTAGTTTCTGCTGTACAATGAAAAGTGTTAGCTAGAGGTGTATACATATCTCCCTCCCTTTTGGACCTCCTTCCCACCTGCTACCCCCATCCTTGCCTCTAGATCATCATAGATCATCAATTTGAGCTGCCTGTGCTACATAGCAGCTTCCCATTAGCTGTCTCTTTTACACATGGAATCAAGAATCAAATGTATTTGTAATCCTCAAATCGATGACTGCAGAGAACTTGCAGCCTCTCATGGCTGAAAGACGTGTCATCACTGGGCCGTTCCAGCTGAAGTCAAATAGGGCTGCACTCTTTTCTCCTTAGTTCAGTTCTCAGAGTGTGAATAGGTTTCATAATCACAGATTATTTAGTGCAAAGTCTTGGGCATTTTTATGCTGCTTAAAATGGCCCCCTAACATAGTATTGTCTACTGCTTTCTGTTTGAAAGAAGGCCGTGATGCTTTATGGAGGAAGTGACTAGAAAGCGAATGTGTTTAATAAACTGCATGCATTCATGAGTTGTGCTGTTGGCTGTGAGTTCAATGTTAATGAACAGTAAGGTGGTATTAAACAGAAACACACCTAAAAAACAGCGATGTATTGATTGCTTGGTAAAAATGTGACCAGAGCTTTGCAAAAGCCTAATCCTGTGTTTCTCCTAGAAGCAATGGTTCAGTGTGTGTTCATATATATGTGGTATATGTGTGGGTATAGTAATTAGTCTGTATTCCATCATTTATTTCTATTTTCCTCACTTTCATGGCTTTTAATTTTTTTTATAGTTTATTCTTTGATGAATAGAAAAATTCTTTTCTGAATGTTTCCATTTGCTTTAAATATAGGAAACTCCTTTCTGTCTCATGAACTACTATATGTGTGCCCATATTTTCTTATAGTTGAATGATTTATGACATTCAACTTTTTAATACATCTGGGTTTTATTTTTTATGTAAGGTGCATAACACTGTTATTCAAGAAACCTGCTCCGTAATTAAAATGTTTCCTTTTGTTACACATGCCAGAGGCAAATGGAACTAATACCCGTGGGTCCCGTCACGTGTATTATTCCTTTTGAAGGTATGTCTCTGTTAATTAAATAAATACACCATTATTGGTAAAATATGGCTTCTCAGCTCTCTCTTTCATGAAGAGTGTTGGTCAGAAGTTAACATCAGCTTTACAGCCACGAGGTAAAATATTTTAGTTTTAGCTTATTGTTTGTATGGAGATGTTTTGATTGTTGTTTATTTTCCTTGGGACATTTTGCTTGTTACTTCATGGTATGGAACGTTCTGAGGGCATCCTTTGCATTTTAATACTGAGACTAAGTCCCCAACAGCTGACTGTGGGTTTTTTGCCTGGGTGGTCCTCGGAATGTGACACCCCCTGTGCTGCCCCAGACATCAAAGAATCCCTGTTGGGCAAGGCAGGAATTGACATTGGTCACATTCCTCGGGTCTGGCTGCAAAACATGGTCAAGAATCATTCCACTCCTCCACTTAGTGCATGGATCACCCATCAAAACCCTGATTTGTTGTTTAAAATGAAAACCTAATCCATCTAATTCTCCTATCTCCCTCCCTTATTGAGTCCTTCCTTTAGAACACCAAAGACTAGACAAAAAAGTAGTTGAGAGAAGTCTTTGAGACATGCTGCCTAAGCTCAAAATGCCAAAGGAACGCCATAGCCTCCTTTTGAATGCGTCCATCAACTTGCACCTGGCATTCGTTACAAACTGCTCTGTGCACCGAGGAGAACCGCGTAAGTGTCACTATAAACCCTTCACAGAACGTGAAAGCCCTCTGCTGTGCACAGTATTGTCAGACTTTATTCCACATGTTAGAGAGGTGCTTTAGGATATTTAGGGTTGTCTCTGTAATGAAGGGACTCACCTTCTAGTGTCCTCAGTCCTTTTGATCTTTCCCTGAACAAGGAACAAATAAAGGAAAACACTTTAGCTAGAGATTTGAAACTCCACAGGGCAACAAGTTCTAAATAGAAGCTGAAGACTGGATACACACAATACAATTCTAGCTTTTGTCAGAGGAGAAAAAAAAAAAATGTCACCACATAATTAAAATAGATTATCTATAACAGAAAATTAACGAGATAGCTCATAAAGTGTCAGGAAGAAATTATCTGCTCTCTTTGAATTGGCTAATTGCCATAACTTGTATAAGAAATGTATTTGAACCTTGTTTGCTTTCTGCATTTCCTTAGACTGAGCTTAACTCCTACAACTTTTTTGCTGCCTCCATCTTGAATTAAACTCTTTTTCATTCAGATTATAAGACTGTTATTACAAAACACCACATTCCACATGTTCTTGTTGTTCAGACACTAAGTCAAGTCTGATTCTTTGCAACCTCATGCACTGTCCCACAACTGGCTTCCCTGTCCTGTCTCCCAGAGTTTGCTCAGATTCATGTCCTTTGAGTTGGTGATGCTCTCCAACCATCTCATCCTCTGCTGCTGCCTTTTCCTTTGCCTTCAATCTTTCCCAGCATCACTACTCTCCTCAAAAGTAAAAAATAAAAATAATAATAATAAAAAAAATGTCAGGAAAAAAAAATCTATGACAGACTCCAATCACCAAGGGCAGTAATTCTAAAATATTCTGATTGTATGTCACCAGACATCATAATACTGAACCACTTTGCCTGGTCACTCTAACCTTCCATACCTTCGAAGTGTATCCTCTTTTTAATTTCCTATTCCATCTGCCTGCTATACTCACTTATTGGTTCTCATCCTTTGTAATCTGATTCACCATCTTTAGTCATTATACCATCGTAATTTCTTTGCACCTATTAACCATCTAAACACTAAGAGCTTCACAGTTTAATAGTTACATGCTATTTTTATGGAAATTAGACATTCTTCTCTAAACAAATTGAAACTGCCCTGGAGGTATAAATCGCATACTATAATTTCTCCATTTTAAAACGTATTGTATAAGACAACGTGAAGTTAGGAAAGTGGAGAAGAGTGTGTATGGTGATTAATGGTGATGGTAAAATTTGACAAAGACATTTTACTTGTATCATGAGGCAATCATCAGTAACAAAAATTTCCTTGGGGAAATCAATTTGGATATTTAAAAGTTTAGTTTACTGCATGCTCATCAAAGGATTTTGGTCAGAATTAGGACAAGGTATATAGAGTTCATTAAGAAAGATGATGTGGGTAGATTGAACTAGAAGAGGTTTTATTTTATTTTTTCCCAACTCATTGCTGTTGCTGGTTTTCACTAATAAAAATTCATGTATATTTTGTAAATAAATGAGATTCCTTCAACACAAAAGAATGTAATGGAAAATGTGTGCATTTGTCTGGTTGTAGCAGCAATTTCAGAGGTGAGGGGTAGGGTGAGAACTGATCAGTGCAGAAAATATGTCCAAAGAAGGCTATTTCTCATATCACTGGAATTTATTTCTGCCTCTTGGCCCCCATGACGTCCAATCCTTCAAGATGCTGACTGGCTGCATTCACCATA
This sequence comes from Redunca redunca, assembly GCA_006410935.1. Classification (NCBI taxonomy): domain Eukaryota; kingdom Metazoa; phylum Chordata; class Mammalia; order Artiodactyla; family Bovidae; genus Redunca; species Redunca redunca. The sequence goes on from SJYQ01003227.1 coordinate 964,661, forward strand.
GAGCGACTGATTGAGGAAGGTTAAGGAAATACGCTCCTACCCTACCTGTCACCGGCTTGAAGCCGTGGTTGGTATTCATCCTCTCGCTCTGCCGTCAGCCAGCAGTCACCTCCTGGGATCACCCAGATTTTCCTTGTCAAGTTTATTACAAGTTCCGAGTTGTTTGCTCTTGTCAGGCTGTGGTTAGTGCAATTGATTGTGTAGTTATAACTGAGCACTGAAGCAGCGATAGATAGAGAGTGAATTTCATGAATTCCAGATGAATTCCTTTAAGCTCCCTGTCTGTAAAAACTCTAGAATCTTGTGGTAATAGGATCATTAGCCTTTCCTAATTTTCCTGTCACTGTACTGACTTGAAGAAATCAAAACGACCGAGTGCTGATCTTTCCTCCAAATTCAATCCTTCCTGGGTTATTTCCTGGAGATCTTCCCTCTATGGGAGCCAGGCTCTCCAATTCAGTTGGTGCTCGTGTCATGGGATTCAACAATACAAATTCTGAAAATAAAAACAACAAGAGTGCCACTGAGAATACGTAGTCCTACTTCAAACTCTTGGGCTGTGGACCTGTGTATTGTAGTTACTTTGGACCAGCATCATATGTCAGGCATCAGCTCAATGTATGTCTTGTACCCCAGATAGTGCCCAGAGCTTTTGCTGGTGATTGATTATACTGGATTAATGGAAGGAGACCTTGAGAATCAATTCCCGAAATATTATCCCAATTGATGATTTTCAGTGACCTAGTATTGGTGGCTTTAAATCAGCCATGATGGGAGTATCTGCACCTTGAAAACTGACAAATGTGTCTTTAGGACATTTATTTATTCATTTTTGGAAAACCAGTTGTTGAACTTTTACCAGTGTAAAAGTCCAGGTGGGTAAGCAACTATCATGCAGTGAGTTAGTCTAGAGTTGGCATCTTATCTGATCTTCATTCTACCATTCTGCTAGGCTTCCAACTTCTGAATGATATGCTATATCATAGGAGCAGTGGACCCCATGGTAAAAAAAAAAAAAAAAAAAAAAGATTCTGTCCTATTTCTTTTGGTATAAAAGAATCACATGGTCCGGGGAAAAAATGTGTGGAATACAAGTCTTGAAAAATCAGGAATTTCATAAGCTGTCAGGCAGTGGCACTGACGTGTATCCAGACATATATCAGGTCTGGTAAAGGCTTCCCAGGGGACACTAGTGGTAAAGAACCAGCCTGCTACTGCAGGAGACTTAACAGATGCAAGTTTGACCCCTGGGTCAAGAAGATCCCTTGGAGGAGGGCATGACACTCCATTCCAGTATTCTTGCCCGGAGAATCCCATGGACAGCGGAGCCCCGAGGGTTATAGTCCGTAAGGTCGCACAGAGGCAGATACAACTGAAGTGACTTGGCAAACATGCATGCAAGGGCCTACTACTGTCTCCTTTTGGATGGAATGTCCAACATAACCATCCTTCCATTAAGCGGCTAATTGAACTCTTGGTGTGATGCCACCTTACCAAGTGCACACACAGCTTTGACTTCTGCTGTTAGCAAGCTGGGGATTCAGCATCAGTAGTAATTTGGCTAGCCGTCATGAGGGGAAATCCATGCTTTGAGTTGATGTATATATATGCCACCCATTACAGATGTTTCATTTCTGTTCCAATAGTTAGACTTTGTTATGTCAAGGACGGAGGTTGCTTACCCACCTGGACTCATGTCTAGTTGGATTTTGAATACACTTCAGCTGTGAGCACGCTTTGAAGGTTATTGTCATGAAGCCCAAAGGTCTGCACACACTGTATTTATTCCCACATCCCTATTCACATGATTCTTCCCAAAGCCTCCCTGCCTCTAATCTGTCAACCTTATTCTTTCTAGAGCCCTAAAAAGCTAAACTTTTGTCCACTGTCCAGGATTCTGTGTATAGTCATAACTCAAGCCATTTGTACTTTTTTTCCAAAGTAATGGGTTGGCCAAAAAGTTTGTTTGGAAAAATGTGATGGAAAAACCCAAACAAGCTTTTTAGCCAACCCAATACACACCAGTAAGTATGTTACTTAGAATTCAGTGTCTGGGGTCACAAGGAAAGCCAAAGAATATTGGAGTGGGTAGCTTATCCCTTCTCTAGGGGATCTTTCTGACCCAGGAACCAAACCCGTGTCTCCTGCATTGCAGACACAGCTACCAGCTGAGCTGCCAGGGAATCCAAATGAAAAAAAAAGGAAAAAAAAAGTCCCCTTTTGCCTGATAAAATTAAAAGATTGTCTTTAGGGCAAAGTTTTAGAAGTGAAGTGATTGAATATTCAAACCATAGCAAGGAGGCTATCTAATATGTTTTGAGCTAAATAAGTAGAAGGAAGAAAAAGAGTGAAAAACAGAGAGGTTGCAGGCTCCCAGATTACAAACAGCTTAAAATGTCAAAGACATTGTTTTCAAATTTTAAATATATGGATGACAGTTCAGTTATTTTTAAGTAATACAGCTTTATCCCCTCTATTGTTCCTTATGTGTTCAGAATTACTTCCCCTGTGTTTCTTTTCTGCTTTCCTCCCTCCATTTCGCTGTCTCCCTTTCTTTTCTTCCATTTTCCACTTATTTCATTCGGTCTGAACTTCTTTTGAAGACCCTGTGGAGATTGGTGTTAAATATGTAAACAGATCTGAAAAACTTCTCACATGAAACATGCTCTCGCCATCCACCCAACCCCTGTTTCTAGTAGAAGCCATGGATGGCTCTGAATGTTAATGTGCCCTGGATTATATTCTGATATGTTTAGATTGTTTCCTGCCAAAAGAATGAGTCAAAAAGACAAATAGTAAAGCTTTTTCAGTCATTCTAGATAACTTGATTCCTCAACAGACTTATGCTACCATAGTATCTTAGAGCAGGGGAGAACTTGATTGATCACTTAAGGCAAGTTTAAAAATTATTGTCTCAAAGATACTGTTGAAATGCATCCGTGGTCCAATGGACTCAAATAATTGGTTCCATCTGATGATATATTTAAAGCAAGTACATTATGTTGAGCTTTCATTTCGCTACTCATTTATATGTTCATTGATTTTCTTCTAACCCAACCATTCACTTGTATCTACTAAGCTCTGGATTTTCAGACTTAACTTTTAAATACGAAGATCAACATTTATTTTCATGTCTCCAGATATTTAATAAATCATTCAAATATCTGTAAACTGTGTGCCAGGCACAGTGTTAGGCAGTGGAGGTAGGTGCTGATTAAGACCCAGGTTCCCCTGTTAAGAGATGTTTAATTGGCAGTAGATTATATATACAAGTCGAGTTTTGCTCAGAAGTCAGAATTGGAGTTAAAAATCTGAATTCTTGAAACTGTCAAGTACATCCTACTTTCCAAAATGCTTTCCAAACTATGTGTTTGAGAATTCTAGCTCCTTGAGACTTTAGAACACTGAAAAACCTTCCAGAAAAGAAGCTAGTTAACCATGTTAGCACAAATTATTGATGATGACTCCTCTTCTCAGAAAAAGGCTGACAAGATCTCGCTAAATTGATTTTCTGGAAAACAAAATTTGAATATATAAATCAGATATAACTGATTTATAGCATATGTTCTTATTCAAATAATTTCCCAAGGATATTTATAATACTGATATATTCATGAGTGCTCATATATTTTACCAAGAAAACAAGAGATACAGAGTAAATAGGACATCATAAAATTTGACATGCTAGCATTTTGCAAAGATGATTCTCGCCATCTACCAAACTCTAAGTTTTCTGAAGGGTTTGACATTTTATCTGCAGAGATAAATTCTAAGCATATTCTTCCTCAAGACTTTCCTAGCAAGAACTAGAAGAATAATACGTGTAGGCAGTGCACTTTTCCCACCTCTGAATTCTCCAGATATTTCCCTAGACAGAGTCAAAGGAAAAAATCAAATAGAAAATCACTGTGGCTTCTGCAGATGCAAAAGGCACATGGATGTGAGGGTCATTTGCATGATGCGTCTTCTCTTTATTTTTCCTGCTTCTTCTGACCCCTTCAGACACAACATGAACCCATCTGTGAGCTGTCAAGACAACTCCCTCAGGGCCATCACTTTGTCTTTAAAACTTGGAGGTTTTAAGAAGACACTGTCAAATTATATATATATATACACATACATATATATACATAATTGCCTGGAGCTGTGCTGACCCTGCCAGGTTTGTGAGCACAATGGTTGGACAAGAATAGAAGTAGGGGCAGAAGTTACCACGCAAGGCATGCTATGAACACAAGGTCTTCCTGGATCCCTAACAACAAGAACCACACTAGGGCATGGGGGCTTTTTATAGCCAACTTTTATGCTCTGGTTTTTGTAAAAATGTGTTTTACAGGTGAACCAAAGCTTATAACCAGGGAAATAAGGTATGAAGAGGAGCTGGCTTGTACTACTTCAGCAGTATCCAAATAAAAAGAAAAGAAACAAAGGAGAGACTGATGCCTTTTCCTTTGAGGCCAAAGGAGAAAAAGAAAAGTCATGTTATTGGCCAATTCTACCTGCTGGTAATAATTAGGTCGGCCCGCTGAGAAAATGAAACACTGTGATTTTTAAATTGACATTTCTTAATTTTTCACAGAATTGGGCACGAAGCATGTACCTTTATCCAGCATGCGGCAGCCACGTGCCTGGATTTTGCCCAGGAATGTTGAACCTCTGGACACATAGGTATGCTGGGCTTTATGGGGACTTCTGGGCACTGGTTCCTCCCTCCCGTTGGTTCTAGGTGAGTGCTTACTGGCATCAAAAAGATCTGGCCACCTGCAGCACGTGAGGCTGGGTCAATTGAATGATGGAGCTTAGATACAGAGGTGAATTGTTTGGTTCCCCCAAATACCAACATGAAATGAAAAGTGGAAGTGTTAGTTGCTCAGTCAAGTCAGACTCTTTGCCCCCCCATGGATTGTAGCACACCAGGTTGCTGTCCGTGGAATTCTCCAGGCAAGAAATCTGGAATGGGTTGCCATTTCCTTCTCAAGGGGATCTTCTCAACCTAGGGATTGAACCTGGGTCTCCTGCATCACAGACAGATTCCTCCCTGGTGTCTGTGCACCAGGGAAGCCTGAAATGAAAAGTGGAGGGTGAAAAATTAAAAGGTATGTGTACTGAGCTAGTAATCAGCACCAAGCCAAATAGAGAAACAGCAAATGTGGAGACTTCTCATTTCTCTAAAGGAACATCTTCCTGAAGACAGTAGGGGAAACATAAGTAACCAGCCAAGCTACTCTGTTCATATGATTCTCCAGGCAAGAATACTGTAGTGGGTTGTCATTTCCTCCAACCAGGGACTGAACCCATGTTTCCTGTGTCTCCTGGATTGACAGGCAGATTCTTTACCACTAGGCTACCTGGGACATAAAGATCTTAAGAAAGAAAAAATCAAGGGTCCTCTCCAAAACCCAGTACTTGCCTGCCTCACCAACCACCTCATTCCTTGCCTTTGATCTATCTATCTTATCCCTTCACTTTGTAAGCATATCAAATACTTTTAATTTCCTGTATACATTTGCAAATCCCTTCACAACAACACTTTAGTCATTTAAAGAATAACTGTGAATTGTAGTCCAGTCCAGCTGACAGACCAAAAAGGCATCACAACTTCTCAAATAAACTAATTTCCACCCACTTCCAGTCTTATGGTCAGCTATGGGAGAACGCAAGTGAACACAAAACCTGGATCCAGTAACAGTTTGCTATTGTTCTATTTATGCTTCTCCACTGCACGCAACTTCATAACCTAAATTTTGGTCAGACACAAATATATACCACTTTTCAAACAAAGTTCTATGAACTAGTTCCAAGTTTTCTTTTCTGTTATTTTGAATGGCAATTCAAACCTTGCCACAGTAGCCACTTTCTGAAGTTCTAAGACTCATCTCCCAGATGATAACAATGTAAGCAAACACCGCCCCCCACCCCTCCCCCAGCATCTGGGCACACTAGACCATCGGAGAAGGCAATGGCACCCCATTCCAGTACTCTTGCCTGGAAAATCCCACAGACGGAGGAGCCTGGTGGGCTGCAGTCCATGGGGTGGCTAGGAGTTGGATACGACTGAGCGACTTCACTTTCAGTTTTCACTTTCATGCATTGGAGAAGGAAATGGCAACCCACTCCAGTGTTCTTACCTGGAGAATCCCAGGGATGGGGGAGCCTGGTGGGCTGCCATCTATGGGGTTGCACAGAGTCAGACACGACTGAAGTGACTTAGCAGCAGCAGACCATTGTACTTCTTACTTTTCCACCTCCTTTCCCTCACCCAGGTCATATCTTTTATTGTCCCCTGAGTTGTCCCCAAGAGAAACTTGAGTGGAAGTGATGCAGGCCCTTCTGGATAGAAATCTGAAGAGCCATCGCATACGCTTTTCTGTGTTTCGTACCTTCTTTGTTTGTGTCTTGATGGTGATGAAAGCACCAGAGCAAGACCCCTTCAGTGTTGCCAGAAGTATAGCTGTCCCCTGCCTACAGCTGAACCGCACTACTCAGTGTGTCATGAGTGAGAAACACACATCTGTGTGTGTGCGTGTGTGTGTTGAGCACTGAGATTTTGGAACAGCTTGATATCAGCTTAATCTGTCTTAACTCTCCTTTCTGACTCTCTGATTCATTCAGTGTAAATTAAGCTCTTCTTGCCTTTGTTTAGTATCAGTGTTTCTGTATCACAAGTAGGACATTTGTATTATTGTAGGACACTTTAAAATTGGTTCTATACATGTATCTATGAAGTTATTTATAGAAATTAAAGAAATATTTGATTCCATTTATAATCTAATATCAAATAATGACTTGAATATAACAGTGAATAAGTGACATTTAATTTAATGAACAAGGACGGTTAAAAATTTCTAGGATCTTCTTTCAAATCTCTATTTGGTCCTTGGTAGAAAAAGTTTTTTTCTCTCATTACAATGTTGATTTTTTTTTTTTTTTTTACTGGTATGAAATGCTTAGAGTATCAACAGAATTGGCTCAGCACTTGAACATTTTAAGTAAATTGTTTCATGATTAAAAAGGAAATTATGACAACATCTAATCATAACCTATTATTAGTTCAGTAGATTATCTGCAAAGAAACGAGAAAAAAAGAACTCCAGAAATCTAAAAAACGTAGCATTTCATAGTATAATCTATACACTGCCCTTCACTTTCCTAAATAACATAAATGAATAATGACCTTTTGGTCCAGAGAAGCATCCTGACATTTTTATCATATTTGCCTTTATCTGGCATTAGATCTGTTCGGACCAAAAAAAATATACATCTCTATTTAATATCTCACTTAAGAATATCCAGTTAAACAAGAGCATCTCAACTGGTTCCAAATCTGAGAGCATTATATCAGGTGACTCTTTTTTCCTGTCTCCCTATAGTTTGCATAGAAAAAGAAAGCTCAAGGATCAGTCTTTAAGACATGTTCAACACTGCTATGACTGTACCCATGGGGTCATGTCAAGAAAGTATTGTTGCTTGTAATAAAAAAGGCAATCTATCAATGTACAGCTATTAAATCTATCAATATATAGTTATTAACTAACATTTTATAAGGGACATTTCTGGAGTTATATATATATATATACTGCCCGTTCACTACCTGTTATGGGCTGAAGTATGGGCTGTTTGGCTGTCTCTCCCAAAAACTGTATGTTGAAATCCTAACACCAGGTCCTTCCAAAGGTGACTTTTTTTTTTTTTTTCAAAATGGAGCCTTTAAAGGTATATTTAATTAATACAAGGCCAAATTAGAGGAAGGTGGGGCTACTTATCCAATGTGACTGATGTCCTTCTAAGAGGATACCCATAAGAAAGACAGAAGCACCCTGGAAGAATGCCAGGTGATGATGAAGGCAGAGATTGGAATTATATAGCTGCAAGCCAAGAGATATCAAAAACTGTCAGAAAGCCACCACAAGTCAGGATGAGACAAAGAAAATTCCCTACAGGTTTCAGGTGGAGCATTGAACCCCAGATTCCAACACTGTGATTTCAGACTTATAGTCTCTAGAATTGTGAGACAGTAACTTTTTATTGTGCTAACCCACCTCTTTGTGGTTCTTTATTATGGCAGCTCTGAGAATCTAAGACACTCCCCAACCATTTAAAGTACCTGAACCAATGCCATTCTCCCAAATCATCCCACCCTTGCCCTCTCCCACATAGTCCAAGAGACTTCTATACATCTGTGTCTCTTTTGTTGTCTCACATACAGGGTTATCGTTACCATCTTTCTAAATTCCATATATATGCATTAGTATACTGTATTGGTATTTGTCTTTCTGGCTTGCTTCACTCTGTATAATAGGCTCCAGTTTCATCCACCTCATTAGAACTGATTCAAATGTATTATTTTTAATGGCTGAGTAATACTCCATTGTGTATAGGTACCACAGCTTTCTTATCCTTTCATCTGCTGATGGACACCTAGGTTGCTTCCATATCCTGGCTATTATAAACAGTGCTGTGATGAACATTGGGGTACACGTGTCTCTTTCAATTCTGGACGGGGAACATGTGTATGCCTGTGGCAGATTCATGTCGAAGTATGGCAAAACCAATACAATATTGTAAAGTAATTAACCTCCAATTAAAATAAATAAATTTATATTAAAAAAAGACAAAAAAATTAATAATGAACATAAACCAATAAAAGTAAAATAAAATAAAGTACCTGAACCAGGGAAGCATGAAGTCAAAGGACCCAGGCAGGACAGGAACTCAAGATGAAGATCTGATAGGTGCCTAACGTGTGGCAGCTTGGAAAGCATTAGGCGGGGATGGAGGTGGTGTTGCTTTTGTCTGACAAGGTTTTAGAAGGTTTACAACTCAGAGTCACCCTGTAAGAAAAAGAAACCATGGATGAAGGGCCATGTGGCATGAGGCTGGAACCTTTAATCCTGAGGGATTCACCTGCCTCTCAAGAGCTCTGTGTGACCCATCTATGTGTTTTTCCCCTTCAAGTGCAGGATTACCCACAATATTTACAGCTGTTCCATCAGGCAAAAGCAGCATTCATTCAGCAAAGTAAACATTCACGAGAGGACTTGGAAGCACAAGTTCTTTTGCATTTTTACAAAAGATGAATTATTTTTTTTCTTTTTTTGACCTTTCAAGAAAATTACAAACATATATATTCTAAATATTATCTAAATTAAAAACTTGACCTCTCATTTCACATTTGGTTTCAGCCAGTCCTAATCACACATTCGGTTTCAGCCAGTCCTAATCAGCTCAATATATTAATTTCCAGAAAACATTTCCTAAAATGACCTTAATTGGAACACAAACAACCTTAAAGATAATGAGAAACTGGGAAGAAAAGGAGGTCAGATTTAGATAAAATACAAATCTAAAAAATAAGACCAGATGAGCTCTGTATAGTTTCCTTTAAATAAATGTATTATTAAAGGAAATGGCTTAATATGCAAACTCATTAAATCACATTCCAGTGTCATTTTTTCCCCTTTAAATAACTCTTTTCTGAATCAATGCAAACCAGCACTTAAGCTGTTTCCTCAGAGTATGTTTGATTTGTAAATACAGGCAAAGGAATAAAAACAACAAAAACACCCTATTAAAAAGCAGACTAATTGGCAAAATGCCCTCTGAGCTCTTTCAACAGATTTAAAAATCTCAGCCAAGAGTCTGAATTTATGGTAGTTTTATCTTTCATCACTGTTGTCAGGTGGCTTTCATCTGTATGCCCAGCATTCAGCTCTCTACAGACTTTCAAAGTGTAAATCAGCCCTTGAACTTGGTCATGAGAAGACATTTGACATGGAGTGTTCTAGAGAAACTAAATATGTCTCTCTTATCGAATTGTTTGCTCTGAATTGATATTGAATTCTTCTTCTTCCAGTCACTCACAGGCTTGTCTCAACTTTGTTTTTCTAGCCTCTCCCCATCCTTGAATGGCAGGTATATTAGCTAAATTTGTCAGGCTAGTGGCCTGTCCCCCAGAGCAAACCAGGAAGGACTGACCTCATGTTCACAGCATGCACGGCCAACACAGCCTTCCCCATCAGTCCGCGCCTGTGAAGACCAGGCAGGCTCTCAGCTGCCTTCCTGAGTGAGCTTGATGATCAAGTTTATCCCATCAGGAAGGAAAGCGTTGGTCAGAGTCCAGTTGCATGGCTTATGTTGAGAGTGAACTTTCTGACAGTTCAAATCTGCCATATCAAATTAAGCAGAATAAAGCCGGCTGTTTGCTGGATTATTTATACCATCACAGGAAACTTGGAATGACTTATTAAAGAATGGAAATATTTCTCTTTCTTTAGCAAGAAGCTTGCCTCTGCCAAGATACACAGCAACTGGCTGGGTATGAGAATGGTGCAAGAGAGTTCCCACTTCCAAGGTTATTAAAACATACCTGGGCTCGTTTAAAAGCTCCACCGAGCATGAGGATGAACACTGAGGCTGCTCCACTGAGCTGTGTGGGCAGTCCCTGTTACACGCACATGAAAAATAAAAGGAACAGGGGCATTTGATTTTGCTGAGAGTATTGCTGACCATAAGCTTTGGACAAAGGTGTTTATCACCCTAATAAGCCCCAAGGAATGCTGCCGGAAGGGTGACTCTGAAAGTGGTTTTAGCGTCCTTGCTCATTTACTGAACTGAGCTGAGTCCAGAAATCGCTGATGAAAGCCAGCAATGGAATTTGGCAATATAAGCTCTGTATACGTGAGACTTTTTTTTTAGTGTAATTTTTTTTCTTTTTCATTACAAGACAATACTGGTTCCAGTAAATAATTTGAGGATGCAGCCATAGATGAAGCTTTTAGGCACTCAGAACCTTACCACCAGAGATACCAGTTATGGACAATTATGTATTTTATATACAATTATGTACATAATCTTCCAATTATGTACCTTTATCAGTCTTTTCGTCTATGAAAAATAACATTTACATTCACAAATTGTCCAAGGAAAAAATACATTGTTTAGTAATATGTATTTTAAGTAAACCAGTACATGTGTACTAATACACACATACACTCTCATGCATATACTTTTATACACATAGATATGTGCAGATATACATAAATATTAAAATACACAAATGCACACATCTATATATCTATTTTATGTTTTTATTTATCTTTGAAAATGTAATATCTAATCACTTGGATGTTCCATATTTATGCAAAGTTTTTCTTTCTTTTTTCTGACTAAGTTGTTTGGAATTATTCCTTTTTACCAGTACAAATAATGTTAAAATGAATATTTTCATATAGAAAGCTTCCTACTTTGAATATTGCTTTAGGGTATATTTTTAAAGGTGAATTTAATTGGGTCAAAGAAAATCAACACCTTCAGGACTCACAGTTCACATTTCTCAACTGTTTTCCAGAAAGTTTGTACCAATTAACTCTCTCCTAGGAGTGTAGGTGGTTACCCTGAATAGCAAATTTCAAGGTTACAAATCAAGAGTCCCATACCGTCTCCTCAGACAGCTTGAACACATTTTTTTTTCCTATGCAAACCTCAAAATCAAATCTGTAAGACAAGTTGCTATGCTCTGTTCAGTAACAGTATAAAGAATATGATCATAGTACACAAAATATGCATATCTATCCATTCATGATATTTGTGAGCCTTAAAATGTCTTTTTATGGCCTAAAAGTTTTCTCCTTTTTCTGATTATGTTATAGGGTTGATTGTGTAAGGTTAAGTATTAATTTTTAAACAGGTACATTAAAACGATTTTTGTTTATTATTCTGAGTACTCACATACCTGCTGATAGAGACAATATATAAAGTTGTACAAAAAGCAGGTCAGTGTGCTGATGACGGGGAGTCTTCCATCTGTCATCCTTACTAGCCAAGGGTGCCTCGTCTAGGTAACAAGGGGAGAGAAAGCACAGTTACAACTGAAAGCTGCATGCAGAGTAAGACCAAAGGCAGGGACAGTGGAAGAAAATAAATATAAGATAGATAGACAGATAGACAAATGATCGAAGCAAAGAAAGAGACAGGAATATGCTAGTAAAAAACACAGCATAGCAGGTGGAAGGCGAGAAGGTGTACAGGAGGGAGGGGGCACTGTGCTCTACAAAGTGCTTCTGGCTATTTCTTTGTGATAAATTTGTCTTTCCTCACCTCCTGGGAGGAGCTATATGGATTAGGAGACAAGTAAGGGCATGATTGCCTAGAGGTAATTCTGAGTGGTTTTATGAACTTCTCTCCTTCCTCCTCCTCCTCCTCTTCCCTTATTTCCCAGCTCAGCCTTATTTCTTCCACAGAAGGGAGCATGTGTCCCCATTCATCTGTATTTCATAGCACTATCTTGCGAATGATAGATTTGAAAAATCATCTCTTGACTAGGTGTTCTTTTCTGTACTCCTTCGACATCTGGATTCTTTCCTTTTTCTGTTCTTAAAAAGCGTGAGATCCTCCTGGACAAGGATATATCGATGGGCTTCCCTGGCAGCTCAGAAGCTAAAGAATGTGCACGTTCAGGAGGGCTTTCCAGGCGGCACTAATGGTAAAGAACCCGCCTGCCAATGCAGGAGACTTAAGAGACATGGGTTCGATCGCTGGGTCAGGAAGATTCCCTAGAGGAGGAAGAGCAAACACTCCAATATTGTTGCCTGCAGAATCCCATGGACAGAGGAGCCTGGCAGGCTACAGCCTGTAGCGTCACACACAGCTGGCACAACCGAAGCTACTATCTCCCGGAGCTTGCTCAAACATGTCCATCGAGTCAAGGATGCCATCCGACCATCTCATCCTCTGTCGTCCCCTTCTCCTCCAGTCTTCAAACCTTCCCAGCATCAGGGGCTTTTCCGGTGAGTCCTGAGTTACCCAGGCCTTAAGCCTACCTTTGCATGTCTCTTTTTAAAGCTTGGCAGATACAATAGAGAACTCCCAGTTAAATGTGAATTTCAGTAAACTTGATTTCTTTTAGGAAACATATGCTCTGGACTATATTTAGGACATACGCTGTTTATCCAGTCCTGTGTGAGGCGTATTTGTCCTATTTTCTGTTTGTTTGTGAACTTGATCTTGGGAAATCTCTCCAACCTGTAGCTTTTTTTGTGGTCCACCACTGATGCCAGATGATCATATCCATAAATAGACTGAGACAATATGGGTGGTTCTTACCTACAAGGTTTATTAACTGCATAGACTTAGATTCGGGAGGAGGAATGGCTGAACCTAGACACCATCTCATGAGCACAGTCAGACCCTGATCCATGATCTCTTATACACTATTTTGTTACTCTACCCTAAAAACTGGAGAAGGAAATGGCAGCCTACTCCAATATTCTTGCCTGGAAAATTCCATGGGCAGGGAAGCTGGTGGGCTGCCATCCGCTGGGTCACTAAAAGTCAGACATGATGAAGTGACTGAGTACAAAAAGGCAAACACCTCTAGACATCCCCCAGGATTCCTTTCAGAGAGAATCTCCGTGGAACTCGTGTGGCGTGCCTCCAATGACTGTAGCTTGCCTCCATTTTAAAGTCATTAGTGTTCTTGCCTGGAGAATCCCAGGGACGGGGGAGCCTGGTGGGCTGCCGTCTAAGGGGTCACACAGAGTCGGACACGACTGAAGTGACTTAGCATCAGCAGCAGCAGCACCCTGGAAACAACCTCTTTCCAGAGGAACTAGGATTAGAAAATGTTCAGTTTAATCTCTTGAAGCCTTTTTTCCATTAGGTCAATATTCAACTCTGCCTTTAGCCGCATTTTCATGTGTGGTTGTAGGAATGTGAACATCTTTTGGTTCCTTTCTCCTTATTTTGTCTGCCTCTCTAGAAAGTCTGAGTGACCTCTGCTCAGCCGGTTATATTTACTGGACTCCTGCTCTATTGCTACTAACCCCAATACCCTTTCCTCTTCTGTAACACAGATTTCCCTCTTAGTAATACTGCCCACTCAACCATTTTTTCCAACCTCTTCTTATTCTACTTGCTGCAGATAAAAACAAATTCTTTACCCTGAATTTTATCCCAAATTTATCCTGAATCTTTATCCCAAATTTCTTTATCCTGAAGAAGGATCCTGTTATTAAGAAAAATGGTCAAGAATAGGTTAAAAAATGTAGTATCAGTTTCCCAGTAGGTATTTGATTTTTCTACTAACCTCAACTTACTACTGAGCAACCTGGAAAAGTAGTCTTTCAGTTTTATTTATTCCTCTGTGATTGGAGGGTGGTACTGGTTTTCTAGTGTCTGGCATTCTCTTCAAATCACTTTCACAATTGATTTCCACTCTGGCAATTGTCAGGGCCAGAGTTTCCAATAGAACGTGTTGTTTGGCCCAGTTTATGATCTGAATGAGAAGCAAGATTCTGACTTCAAAAGCTGAAGTTCTACTATAAGCCAAATAGGGACATTCTCTTGAATTTCAAAGGGTAAGTATTCCTTTTCCCTTTCAATCCACCATCTTAGACTAGAATTTGAATTCAGGAAATACCTTATTGGAAAACCTGGTAAATAACTTGAATAGAATATATGTTTATGATTGGTGATTTTTTTTACAGACAATTAACTGACCCTCTCGCCCTTCCCACCAAAAAAAAAAATATATATATATATATATATATATATCTTGGGATATTTTCAGCTCTGTCTTTTGTTGTTGTGGATTTTATTAGTTTTTAACTGATGATTTCAACTGAAAAAGTCAAGTTCTCACACTCAACCAGGTTGCAAAAATTAAAATTAAAATGGGTCATTTATATTTGTCTGTATTCTATAAGATGCTTCTTTGAATTGTGTTATTTTCTTTAAAGAGTGTTTGTTTTTCATTGCTTATTGTGTAAGCGTCTGTGTCTTCTGTCACTCTCCACACTTATCTAATTACCATTTTAGATCTTATAAGAACGGTATTTTTACCAGGTTTGTTCTTCTCTAGCCCTATTTTTCCCATATTGTGAAAATAAGATGACAAGTACATTAAAGGCAATTCTGAAATAAAATCAATAATACATTCCCAGCATCACGGCAAAAACTTTGCATTTACATATATTTGTTTTTACCTCTTCAAACAAATATGCCATAATATTTGTCATAGTTTACAAAATTTAGTGAATGTTTTTGTTTTTGAAAATTTCACTTTATGTTTAAAGATTACATAAGAATAAAGACGTGAATGTGTCTAACATAATGTTGATCAAATAGGTATTTAAACAGATCTTTGAATCTGTGACTCTAAGTAAACTTTACTGCCATGTTGTAAAATGCATAATATCTAATCAAGCTGATATTGAAAACTCAAAGTATATTCAAAATATAGTCATTGTAGATTTTTTCCTTTTCCTTTTTTTTTTTTAAATCATGGATAGTGAGCATTCACGATTTTAACAATAATGACAGTTGCTCAGTCATGTCTGACTCTTTGCAATCCTGTGGACTATATAGTCCATGGAATTCTCCAGACCAGGATACTGGAGTTGGTAGTCTTTCCCTTCTCCAGGGGATCTTCTCAATCCAAGGATAGAACCCAGGTTTCCCACATTGCAGGTGTATTATTTACCAGCTGAGCCACAAGGGAAGCCCTAATTATAGATAATGATGTAACAAATTTTAGTATGTTTTCTTCCTATGAAATTTTTGGAACTGGAATTCCTATATCAGAAGATCTAAACACTGAGCTTCCCAAAGATTATACCAATTCTCAATACCATTGAAATAATCACAGCATATAATCATGAAATTATCAGATTTGTTTCCGATAACTTTTAAAAATTATTAAAAATAACTTAAAATATCATTTATTTTTTATTACATATGTCTTTCTTTTAAGTGTTGCATTAGTATGGAGACCAAACATTTTTCCAATATTCTAGGTGCAATTACCATCCTTCTTTTTTAAAAAAATTTTACATTATACATTACCAGATTTTATGGTGGGGGTAAAAAAAATACTGTTTAGTAGATCCTAGAGAGGGTTGCAGGGCTGAAAGCTCCATTAGAAAGGGCTCAAAGAACTTACAGAACACCTTGAAGGCTGAAAGTCCTTGAGTGGATGCAGTGTTGCGAATGATTTTGCCAAGAGAGCAGATGATTTTAAAAAAGAAAAACAAAGAAAAATTCCAATACTAAACATGTTTCTCCTGATACATTAGTCCATTCATTTCTTGCTGTCAATGATTTTTTTTTTTTTAACTTGAAACATTTAGGAACGCTATAATACTTTGTTTCATTCTCTGCCTTATTAAAACATTTTTGGTCAAAAGCAACAGTTGGACAGTAATTTTAGTCTAAGAATGTTAATGATCCACCTTGGCTTCAAAAAGGAAAACAAGGAAACAAATGAATAGATAAGCAAATAAATACACATCTTATAATTTCTTTGTTCGGAGAGTGTGGCTGTGGCTTTCCTAGTAAATAAAGGTGATTTTACTTATTAGCTTCCTTCTAATGTCTCTTCCTTTCTCTTCCACTTTTTTTTTTTTTAACCATCAATTAAAAGACTCAGAAGATAAGGAACAAATATATATGCATAAACCCTGTTTCAGATGCTTATCAGAAAATGATTGATCACTGAAACTGAAATTGAATACTTTACAGGGAACTTAAGCAAATGCTGCTGCTACTGCTGCTGCTGCTAAGTCGCTTCAGTTGTGTCCGACTGACCCCATAGACAGCAGTCCACCAGGCTCCCCCGTCCCTGGGATTCTCCAGGCAAGAACACTGCAGTGGGTTGCCATTTCCTTCTCCAATGCATGAAAGTGAAAAGTGAAAGGGAAGTTTCTCCGTCATGTCCAGCTCTTAGCGACCCCATGGACTGCAGCCTACCAGGCTCCTCCGTCCATGGGATTTTCCAGGCAAGAGTGCTGGAGTGGAGTGCCGTTGCCTTCTCCGAAGCAAATGATAGCCGTTTATTACTTTGAACAGAGGAATTTGATGAGCTAAGCCACCAAAAGGATACAGATATTTCAGGAAATACTATGTTACCACCCCACCACACTTTACTTAATGATTAACATGTGCCTGATTCATGCTCACAATCAGTCCGTTTGTGTATTAATAAGCTCATTCTGTACCCTTACATGTGATGCAAAGCAGATTTTTTCTTTCTTTTGACTTTTAACGAGGCATGACAAGCAAAGTACAATAACTGAATTCTCCAATATCTCCTGGTCTGCTGAGAACAAAAAGCAGCATTAGATGAAATAAATTTAAGATGGAACAGGAACCGGTTGCAAAGTAGGGTGTAAAACTGTACTTAAAAGCTATTTCTACGCGTAGCATTCTCTCTGAATACTGTAACAGAATTCTAGTTGCAATAAGGGTTTGCTTAGGGGCAAGCAATTAAGCACCTGCAGTCACTCCACAGGATGCAGATTTCACAGGAACAGCTATTGGATAAATAAACAGATAGAAACTCACATATATAATGGCAAAGGCAAACGGCTCAGATCTAAATTTTAAAAAGGCAGTTTCACACATTTTGGAAAATCATTTGTTTCTGTGTATAATTGGATTCAACTTAGCATTTTCATTTCCCAAATGAATAATTAACAATATCATCATTATCTTTACGGTCTTCTACAGCAACTTAATCATAACAGGGCTGTCATGAGCAACTGCATTAAGATAAGTATAAGAAATATATAAGCAATGCATATGGTAAACATAAGCATGAGATTTTTCAGATGTAGGTGGGAGTTTATTTCTTGACAATGCATTCCCTCTTCATTAGTTTGATGGTCTCTCCTAGGAGAGCAGAATTATTGCCTCAGGGTATCTCATATGTTCTCTGGATCTTGAGTTGCCCCTTGCTTTAATATGTCTTGTGTGGCGTATATAGCCCTTTGCAATTTATTCAATTTCAGAAACAACTGATATAGAATCACAACTTTGCCGTGTACAATTCAGTGACCCTATTAAGCTGCATTGACTTTCCTGGTGGCTCAGATGGTAAATAATCCGCCTGCAGTAAAGAAGACCTAGGTTCAATCCCTGAGTTGGGAAGATCCCCTGGAGGAGAGCATAGCAACCCACTCCAGTATTCTTGCCTGGAGAATCCCCATGGATTCTCCTGGGGGGCTCTAATACATGGGGCTGCAAAGAGTTGGACAAGATTGAGTGACTAAGAACAGAATAATTAAGCTGCATCACCTTTCTAAACTTGAATTTCTTCATGTGAAAAATCAAGCTATAAATAGTATTTCCTTTCTAAGTGAGTGTGAAGAATCTCCACTTAAACAGTGGAGCAAAATGGGACACTTTCTCTGAGTTTCAGCTACCACTTAAAGAGGATCACCAGCCAACAGTAAACTGCTTTCACTCTGGGCAGACTGGTCTTTTCTTATCTGTGCCCTGGACCAAAAATATCTGGATCTCAACATTCTGCACCAAGGTCAGGCAATCAGGCTAGAACCAACATCTGATTTCACCAAGACCCATGAGTAGCAAAGGGGATTAGTTCATCAGGTTATATGACACAGTCTTTTAAGCCTTAAGGAAGAACCGAATGGTGCAAAGACAGGAGATTATTGCAGACAGTGAAAGAAAGAAGATGATGATTTCATTAATTTAGAAACCATGACATATCAGTATAGTTCAGTCGCTCAGTTGTGTCCAAATGTTTGCAACCCCATGGACTGCAGCACGCCAGGCTTCTCTATCACCAACTCCGAGAGCTTGCTCAAACTCATATCCATTGAATCGGTGATGTCATCCAACCATATCATCCTCTGTCGTCCCCTTCTCCTCCTGCCTTCAATCTTTCCCAGCATCAGGGTCTTTTCCGGTGAGTCAGGTCTTCACATCAGGCAGCCAAAGTTCTGGAGTTTCAGGTTCAGCATCAGTCCTTCCAATGACTATTCAGGACTGATTTCCTTTAGGATGGACTGGTTTGATCTCCTTGCAGTTCAAGGGACCCTCAAGAGTCTTCTCCAACATCACAGTTCAAAAGCATCAGTTCTTCAGTGATCAGCTTTCTTTATAGTCAGACACTCACATCCATACATGACTACTTGAAAAACCATAGCTGTGACTAGACAGACCTTTGTCAGTAATGTCTGCTTTTAATATACTGTCTAGGTTGAACATAGCTTTTCTTCCAAAAGGCAAATGTATTTTAATTTCATGGGTGCAATCACCATCTGCAGTGATTTTGGAGCCCAAGAAAATAAAGTCTGTCATTGTTTCCATTGTTTCTTCATCTATTTGCCATGAAATGATGGAACCAGATGCCGTGATCTTAGTTTTCTGAATGTTGAGTTTTAAGCCAACTTTTTCGCTCTCCTCTTTCACTTTCATCAAGAAGCTCTTTCGTTCTTCTTCACTTTCTGCCATAAGGGTGGTGTCATCTGCATATCTGAGGTTATTAATGTTCTCCTGGCAGTCTTGATTCCAGCCTGTGCTTCCTCCAGCCCAGAGTTTCTCATGATGTACTCCGCATATAAGTTAAATAAGCAGGGTGACAATATACAACCGTGATGTACTCCTTTCCTAATTTGAAACCAGTCTGTTGTTCCATGTTCAGTTCTAACTGTTGCTTTTTGACCTGCATACAGATTTCTCAGGAGGCAGGTCAGATGGTCTGGTATTTCCGTCTCTTGAAGAATTTTCCACAGTTTGTTGTGATCCACAGAGTCAATGGCTTTGGTGTAATCAATAAAGAAGAAATAGAGGTTTTCTGGAATTCTCTTGGTTTTTCAATGATTCAACAGATGTTGGCAGCTTGATCTCTGATTCCTCTGGCTTTTCTGAATCCAGCTTGAACATCTGGAAGTTCATGGTTCATGTACTGTCAAAGAGCTTTGACCAGGCCAGTCAGCAGGCTTCACAATATACTGGTGGGCCTGGTGACGTCTGTTCAGGCTTCAACCATGACATATAGTTCAAAGTATATTAAGGTGTTCCAAATGGCACAATGGTAAAGAATCAGCCTGCAGTTCAGGAGACAAAGGAGATGAGCATTTGATCCCTGTGTCAGTTGGGATGATGGCCTGGAGAAGGAAATGGCAACCCACTTCAGTATTCTTGCCTAGGAAATTGTGTGGCTGTTGGAGTTTGGAGGATCACACTCCATGGGGTCGCAAAGAGCTGGACATGGCTGGGCACACAAGCATATGCTAAAGTGTCCAGGTTTCATTGTTCAAGCAGTTCTCAGCTCTCAGGTTTTAGGAAAACAGTGAGTGAAAATAAGATCGAAATTGTAGGCCAGTACAATCTGGGGTTTTGGCAACCAGTTTGTCTGAGCTTTCTGATCACAGCCATTATTAGTTTTGAGGCTTTTGGAAATTTGCTTGCCCTCTCAAAGGTCACCTTCTTCATTGCTAGAAGAATAATAGTGATAGTAGCTACTTCAGGGTCTTGGGGCATCAATCAATAACTCGGCAGATTATCTGGCATGAAATGAAGTTCCCAGTAAGCCTTGCTAGTATTAATATAGGTTAAGATACGAAGTGAAAGTCGCTCAGTCGTGTCCTACTCTGCAACCCCATGGACTCTACAGTCCATGGAATTCTCCAGGCCAGAATACTGGAGTGGGTAGCCTTTCTCTTCTCCAGGGGATTTCCCAACCCAGGGATTGAACCCAGATTTCCCACATTGCAGGTGTATTATTTACCAGCTGAGCCACAAGGGAAGCCCTTATGGAAAATATGAAGTTAAGAGCAAGGGAGAGTGCAACAAAAGAGGGCAATAAAACTGAAGGTCTCTAGAAAGATTGACACTGGATTCTAAAGATAAATTAGTACTATTGCAGAGTAGTAATCTAATCAGTTCATTTTCTTATCAATGTTGGAATGCTCTTAAGTCTGCCCAGTTTCCCCCAAAGATATTTATCAAAATCTATCTAAGAAAACTTTTTTGAATTTCTTAACCTTGATAAAAGAATTCCTCTGATTTACTGCATTATAATTAAGGCCATATTTATAAAGGAAAAAGATAAAAATTATATATATAAACTATACATCAGTCTCACGTTAGAATAAAGTCTATGGTTGGTTATGAGTGTGTCATGTTTAATAGACTCATTTCACATATTTACTATATAGTATAAAATCTTGAATTTATGCCAGATAAATATGATATTTGTGGTCATTTCTATACTGTACTAGGTCATTATTCTTATTTCTGTTAAATATAAAATTATTTCTAAAGGAAATCTCAGGTCTATACCTTATTCATATGATTTTGCCCTATTGTGAATTTCAAGCATGCAACCCAAAGCACACATGGGATCTTATTTCTTTCAGAAGTCTTGGTTGTAGTTTTAAACATCAAAATTATATGCTGAAAAAGTTCTGTGAAACATAGCTCTATGAATTATCTTTTCTTTGATAGCATGTGTTATCAAGATAATACTTGATAAAATAAACTGTATTATTCAGAAAACATACAAATCAGTGACTTTAAAAACCAATTTAAGGTTTACCTCTTGAACAAATATTTCTCTATGCTGTTCCTCACTTAAGGGCTAGCTACAGTGCCCTTTAAGCAAGAATCTGAGCAATCACCTCCCAATAAATAACCATTACAGTTGGTGTTGGTGGGCCTCTTGTTGTCTTTTCTGCTTCCCCAAGGAATTCAACAAAAGCAAGGAAGATTAACGAGGGAAGTTGGAAGCTCATATTATATTACATTCACTCAAAAACTTGCCAGGTTTAAAGTCAAATTAGGAATTGCCATTAAACTTTGAAAAGTTGGTTGTAAAGGATAGGGTAGCAACTAAAATTTACAGCAGAATAAAATGTTAGAATCCTAATAAATGTCCAAGGAGAACATATACACTAAGAGAGTAGACTCTTCCCAAGGTTATCTTGGATTTCATGGAAACATTTCTATTAAGTCCCCACATAAAAAGTGGGAAAAGAAAGATATTGCAACAATTCACAGAAGAAATTTTATTCTATTTAAATCCCTGCAGAATTACCTACAATTCCTTGTCAAGTATAAATTCTAATCATGAGACTCTGAGCATCATTGTTAGTAGAAATGGAATGTATAAAAACAACAAATACCATAGTGTATCCAAAACAAGTACCATATCCAAAAAGACTTACCATTTTTCTGCTAATTCATTTCCTGCCAACTCCCATGATTTTTAATGAATTCCAGAATATTGATCCATACCTATCTACTCTATTTGATATTAGCAATGGAATGGTTAAATGGTAACCACACTAGTTAAATGCAGCGAGAGCACAAGTTTGAATGCATTTCATAGAGTCAATATTTCAGTTCTACCAATAATTTAAATAAAGAAAAATAAGAAAATTCTATTCTCATTGTCAAGCCAATTTAGAAAGTTTTGCCCACATCCCACGTTGCTCTAAGTTCTAGAGCAACGTATGCTCTTTTGTGATAGGTGGAAACTAGGGTGAATCACAGATAGAGTAAGGTAAATGTGAAAGTGTGCCCAGTTCCCATAATAAAGTAGCTGCCTTGGACATTTTTCAGAGCACCCTGCAAGGAAGTTTGCTATACCTCGGCATTGGGCAGGTCTTGTCTAAATAGAAATCAAAGTGGCAAGAGTTATAGAAATTGATGTGATGAGAACTGAAAAGTATTTGAGGTTGGAACTCTGAGCAACTGTTGGATAAATAATTTAAAACCTGCAGATAGTGATAAATGTCCTGACTCAAGCATGTGACCTTTCAGCAGAGGCGGGCAGAGGCACACTTTTGCATCTCAGTGAAGAGCAGCAAGCTGGCGACATTTCAGCTGTGCCTGGCTATCGATGAAGAGACGGACATTAAAACAGAACTGCACTTATCTGTGAATATGCAGCCTAGAATTTGTTTTCTGGTAGGCGCTAATTCAACTCATTAAAAATATTAATTCTGATGATGCTCATAACAACCTATGAAATAGGAACTGTAATAACTCATGTTTTGCAGATGGGAAAACAGAAGCACAGAGTGGTCAGGCAACTTATTTAGAACGCAGAATCAGGTCACAGCGTGTTCAAGATTGAGAGCCAGGCACTGTGTCTCCAGAGCTGAGGCCCTTCTGTCAACCGCATTGATTGAAAATGAGAGAGAGAGAGAGAGAGAAAGCAAGGAATGCAGGAGCAAGTGAGTCACTCTAGAGCCTTCTTGAAGTGCCTTCAGGGAACAGAACTGCCTAGAAGGGCAAAAAGTACCTTCGAGAGCAAGGCTGTGTGAAAAGAGCCTAGCAACTAAGACCACTGTGGGGAGCCCCATGAAGACAGTGAAAGTGAGTGTCCCACTTGTGGATGAGAGCTCCAAGGCAGTGGCAGGAGTTCTGCAGAAACAAGAGAGCGCTCCATACAAATGGGCCAGCTTTCAACTCCACCCAGCCCAGGGGATGCCGTGCTCACAAAAGTGAAATCCATCACCCTCCCTCAACTCCCCTTCTGCCTGCAGAGACTTCCCTCCTACCAGAACACTAAGAACATTCCTCTTTCCACAAACCAACTTCAGAGAATGTCTGTGCTCTAGTCTAAGTTTGATTCTTCTCATACAATCCTCTGGTTCAATCCCCTTGCAAGGAGCAGTCAACCCTAAAGGAAATCAGTCCTGAATATTCTTTGGAAGAACTGATGCTGAAGCTGAAACTCCAATACTCTGGCCACCTGATGGGAAGAGCTGTGATTGCAAAAGACCCTGATGCTGAGACAGATTGAAGGTGGGAAGAGAAGGGGACGACAGAGGATGAGATGGTTGGATGGTGTCACCAACTCAATGGACATGAGTTTGAGCAAGCTCTGGGCATTGCTGATGGACAGGGAGGCCTGGCATGCTGCAGTCCATGGGGTCACAAGAGTCAGACATGACTGAGCGACTGAGTATCAGTCAGACTGATACTATCCTCTGGTTATCTTATATTAAGCATTCCCAAGAATACTGGAGTGGGTAGCCTATCCCTTCTTCAGTGGATCTTCCTGACTCAGGAACTGAACTGGGATTCCTGCATTGCAGGTGGATTCTTTACCAACTGAGCTACCAGGGAAGCCCTATATTAAGTAGTAGGGCTAAATATTTTGAATTATTGCTCCAATTCCAATCCAACAACACAATAAAAAAATTTTCTTTCTCCTTTCCTAATCTAATCCTTTGGTGAGGACACTTCTTATTAGGTTGGGGAGGAGTCTCTCAGAACACCTCTCTGCGAGAAGATGTTCCTTTTCCTATTTGAAACCTAACCCCACAGGCCAGGTCACTTCTGCTGTCCTTTTGCATACATATGGCCACTCTACTCATTCCACTTGGGTTCTTATGATTCATATTAGGTTGCCTCCCATGGACATGTCTACCTCTCCACACATGCTATCCAACACCCTGTGCTCAGCTTCCATTGAAACAAGAGATAAGGGGGCAAGGCACAACACTGAAAAGAATGACATAGCCATCATCATCCTTGCTGTTCAATTACTTAGTTGTGTCCAACTCTTTGTGACCCCATGGACTACATACAGCGCACCAGGCTTCCTTGTCCTTCACCATTCCGAAGAGTGTGCTCAAACTCATGTCCATTGAGTCAGTGATGCCATCCAACCATCTCATTCTGTCAACCCTTTCTCCTGATGCCCTCAATCATTCCCAGCATCAGGGTCTTGACTTTTCTCATCAGGTGGACAAGGGATTGGAGCTTCAGTTTCAGCACCATTTCTTCCAATGAATATTCAGTGTTGATTTCTTTTAGGACTGATATGACAAAAACTAGTTAGAATCAACAAAGTTGAAGAGGTGAAAGCTTTGACTTCCAGTGGACCCTGAGTTTCATTTTATGTACATTGTATTACAATACATTAGCATCTACATGGCCCTCCCACCAGTGATGCTACAGTCTGAAGCCAAAATGTGGGCAGTAGTCATGTTCCAGAAATTCCTGCCCCTTCTCTGAAATAGTGGAATAGTCCTCTCACTTGTTAGTGTATGAAATTAACCAGCCCATAAATCTATAACCACATTGCATTTCAGATCTCTCTCTTACCTTCTGAGACAGCACACCCTCTGTCTGTGAAGTGCTCAGTTCAGTTCAGTCCAGTCACTCAGTCATGCCCGACTTTTTGCAAACCCATGAATCGAAGCATGCCAGGCCTCCCTGTCCATCACCAACTCCCAGAGTTCACTCAAACTCATGTCCATCGAGTCGGTGATGCCATCCAGCCATCTCATCTTCTGTTGTCCCCTTCTCCTCCTGCCCCTAATCCCTCCAAGCATCAGAGTTTTTCCAATGAGTCAACTTTTCGCATGAGGTGGCCAAAGTACTGGAGTTTCAGCTTTAACATCAGTCTTTCCAATGAACACCCAAGCCTGATCTTTAGAATAGACTGGTTGGATCTCCTTGCCGTCCAAGGGACTCTTAAGAGTCTTCTCCAACACCACAGTTCAAAGCATCAATTCTTTGGCACTCAGCGTTCTTCACAGTCCAACTGTCACATCCATACATGACCACTGGAAAAACCATAGCCTTGACTAGACAGACCTTTGTTGACAAAGTAATGTCTCTGCTTTTCAATATGCTATCTAGGTTAGTCATAACTTTCCTTCCAAGGAGTAAGTGTCTTTTAATTTCATGGCTGCAGTCACCATCTGCAGTGATGTTGGACCCCCCAAAAATAGATTCTAACACTGTTTCCACTGTTTCCCTATCTATTTCCCATGAAATGAGGGGATCAGATGCCATGATCTTAGTTTTCCGAATGTTGTGCTTTAAGCCAACTTTATCACTCTCCTCTTTCACTTTCATCAAGAGGCTTTTGAGTTCCTCTTCACTTTCTGCCATAAGGGTGGTGTCATCTGCATATCTGAGGTGATTGATATTTCTCCCGGCAATCTTGATTCCAGCTTGTACTTCTTCCAGCCCAGCGTTTCTTATGATGTACTCTGCACAGAAGTTAAATAAGCAGCGTGACAATATATAGCCTTTACGTACTCCTTTTCCTATTTGGAACCAGTCTGTTGTTCCACGTCCAGAGTTCTAACTGTTGCTTCTTGACCTGCATGTATGTTTCTCAAGAGGCTGGTCAGGTGCTCTGGGATTCCCATCTCTTGAAGAATTTTCCACAGGTTACTGTGATTCACACAGTCAAAGGCTTTGGCATAGTCAATAAAGCAGAAATAGATGTTTTTCTGGAACTCTCTTGCTTTTTCCCTGATCCAGCAGATGTTGGCAATTTGATCTCTGGTTCCTCTGCCTTTTCTAAAACCAGCTTAAACATCTAGAAGTTCATGGTTCACGTACTGCTGAAGCCTGGCTTGGAGAATTTTGAGCATTACTTTACTAGCGTGTGAGATGAGTGCAATTGTGCGGTAGTTTGAACATTCTTTGGCATTTCCTTTCTTTGGGATTGGAATGAAAATGGACCTTTTCCAGTCCTGTGGCCACTGCTGAGTTTTCCAAGTTTGCTGGCATATTGAGTGCAGCATTTTCACAGCATCATCTTTCAGGATTTGCTGGACTCAACTGGAATTTCATCACCTCCACTACCTGTGGAGTGTGTTTCTCTCTAAATAAATCCACTTCTTATCTATTACTTTGTGTCCAAATTCTTTCTTGCTGAAGCACGAACCTCAAATTCACAAGCAACACCACAACCCCCAAACAGAGACTATTCTTCCTTCACTGGTCTGTCGGCCACACTCTGGGCCATGATGGTCCCACTGTACTCTTCTGAGTCATCCTTTCTCGCCAGAACTCATGGCTTTTCAATGGGAATTTGTTCAAAAAAGAAGATAAAGGGAAAGAAGAGAAGATGAAGAGGAATAAGAAGAGACAGAGACTCCAGTCGATTATTCTTCATTATATTCATCGGTTTTTTGAAAATTAAAGTTTATTGAACTCAAGAAAATAATTTTTGGTACACATTTTTTGAAATCTTTTTATAACTTCCATAGATAGGTAAATCAATCATATACAGTCACAACCTCTAGGTTTGCCTAGCAATTTTGAGTAAAGTGAGTGAACAATTAAAAAAGCAAATTAACTCCAACCAGTTGAAATTTCATAAACTCTTTCATTGTTCTTTGCCAGATATTGTAATTCATGTTCAAGATGGTGCATTTAGTCTTTATATCCCTTAAGGAAAAGTGATATCTCTTAAGGAAAATGGACCCAACCAATTCTGTGGTTTCACAGACACCTCCCCTTTCTGAGATTTAATTTTAACATTTGTAGATTGGTGATCTCACAGACTTTTCCATCATTAACATTCTTTGATCAAAGAACACCTAAAAATACGTTTATTTTCCTTCTTTAGACTATTATTTTGCAAGTAGGCTTATTGTCCAGTAACAATGCGTTCCTTGTCTTACTAACTAAAAGATCCATTAAAGAAAACACTCTGACCCAAAGCACAGGCCACCTTACAATTCCATGAGAAAGCTTTTAAGCACTAAATTTCTATAAGTAGTATTTACTTTAACTTTCCATCTTTCATGGAACCAGACGTGCCCTCTGTCTCCTAAATTCTCCATCACCCATGAGAACAGTTTTATGTGGTCAGATTTAATTCTTTAATGTAAGGAAATAAGGGGAAAATTTTTGGATTCTTTTTTAATCTTGTGATTGTTTTAAAGTTTGTGCTTCACTGTGGCCTAATGTTAGGTTCATCCAAACTGCAAATTGAGTTACATTATTTGTAGTGAGGAGATCATGAATTATTTTAAAGATGTAGCCTCAAAGAGGCACAGTTATTAGTGTAATGGAAATTAGAAGCAAAAGCAAGTCAAATTGCTTTTGAGAGCAGATATATTTATGGCACAGATTTTTGTAGCAGAAAATAGAGTCCTCTTCAGAGTGGAAATATCTACTTTGCTTTAGATTGGGGTTTTCCAACAAATAAACTGTTATCTCTGTGCATAAGCTTGAGAGGACATGAAGAAAGGAACAGAGGGCTTACCATTTATAATTGAGCAGCCTCACTTTTGGAGTCAATCACAATACAACTGGGGCACAGATGATACAAGGGGGTAATAATCCGATGGTCCATATCTCAGCCAGAGGTCAGAAGCTGCTGTTGGATGTTCATGTACACTTAAATAAACAGCTCCCAGCATCCTGCAGTTCTTTCACTTAGAACAGCATATCATTTTGTCTTGTTATTAAATCATGTGTGTTCAGTCTATTTATTCACCAGACCTAAATTTGAATAAATATTTCAGGGGCAAAAATACATCAGTGCCTTCCCCCCTGTGAGTACTGCAGAATTTGATATGACTTCAGTGTTCACAAGCTAACAATTGGCACTGTCTTGTTTCCTGAACTGGACCTTGGAATTTGGGAAATGTGTGAAACTAAACAAAATGGAATGGGGGTCAGGCTTTCAAAATAATATCTGTATGCATTGGAACAAAGTGATGTTTCATGTTATAAGGAGGAGCAAAATATTTTTCTTTCTTCGTTCCTGTTCCAACTCCTTTAACTGCTGATTTGAATGCAAACTCTTTGATATATTTAGTGGAACAAAAGGCAGCAGGGGCCTGATCTCTGGAGCCTTTCATGGCCAGACGAGATAATTAACTATCCTGAACACTTTAAAAGCATTGTAGTATATTTTATTCAGTGATGGTTTGGATGACCCAGAACATCCCTTCTAACCTCTAAGTGGATGCATTTGCTTTCTGTGTGTGTGTGTGTGTGTGTGTACTTTAAAACAAATGGAGATATTGTTCAAAAAAAAATCATGTACTATTTTTCTTTAATAAAACTGGTCAGAGCTTGATTTAAAAAAAATCTTATAAACGATCGTTTCAGTCACTTGTAAGAAAGGCACTCATGCTTATTATGTAAAAATGAATAAAATACTGTGAGTGTACTCAGTGTCAAACGTACTAAGTTTGGATATCTTTGAGCATTTCTTTGCTTCAGAAAAAGCCAGGAAGTTTTGAAAGAACAAATACGAAGTCCCAGTCCCAACTTGACATTATTGTATTATAACCGCTATGTACACATCGTAGAATGAATACTTCTCTCTCTCTGAATTCTGATGTTGAGCTGTAGGTGGTTCTACTGTGAATAGAATCACACTTAAATGATTTCCCAGAAGCGAACTCTAAATTATGTTTAAAAACACAAACTAGCTTAAGCAGAAAGGAAAACTCTCTGCCTCACGCAGTGACACTGTGGGAAGTCTGAGGTAAAACTGGTGCTAACCCATCAGAACCAGAGATAGAAACACGTCCAAGATTTCACTCTTTCTCTCCCTCTTGCTTTTCCCTGAGGTTTGGCTTAATTTTCTCCCTCGGCAAACTTGTTTTTTTGTTTTTTTTTTCCCCTAATTTTCTCAGATACTCTGCTGAAGCTCTAGAGCTGAGAGTCAGCACACACATCCTCATGGAACTTGACAGGCAGAGAGTGACCCTAGCTGTGGGTCTGGCCTCTCTCTGTGGCTGCATACTTGCTGAGATGAGAAGCTTGAGAGTTGCCTAGGGGTGCCACTGGGTACTCAGAAGGAGTTGTCAGGAGAAGCTGACATACAACCCTAGGGGTTTGGTACATGAGCCAGAGTAGCGGCTTCTTGGTGCTAGAAGACTTCAGAAGGCTAGGGACTGGCTGGTACAGAGAGGGGTAGACTAGAAAAAAAAAAAAAAGTGAGAATGTTGTTGTTGCTGTTCAGTTACTAAATTGTGCTTGACTCTTCAACCTCATGAACTGTAGTCCTCCAGACCCCTCTGTCCGTGGGCTTCTCCAGGCAAGAATACTGGAGAGGGCTGTCATCCCCTTCTCTAGGGGATCTTCCTGACCCAGGGGTTGACCCCACATCCCCTGCACTGACAGGCGGATTCTTTGCCACTGAGCCACCAGGGAAGCCAGAAGGTAAGAGAGTAGTAGTTGTCACTGTTCACTCGCTCAGTCGTGTCCGACTCTCTGTGACCCCATGAACGCAGCACGCCAGGCTTCCCTGTCCTTCACTATCTCCCAGTTTGCTCAGACTCATGCCTGTTGAGTCAGCGATGCCACTGAACCATTTTATCCTCTGTTACCCACTTTTCCTCCTGCCCTGTCTTCCCACCATCAGAGTATTTTCCAATGAGTTGGCTCTTCGTATCAGGTGGCGACTGGAGGTTCAGCTTCAGCATCAATCCTTCCAATGGATATTCAGGGTTGATTTCCTTTAGGAATTACTGGTTGGATCTCCTTGCAGTCCCAGGGACTCTCAAGAGTCTTTTCCAACACCTCAGTTCAAAAGCATCTGTTCTTTGGTGCTCAGCCTTCTTTAAGGGACAGTTCTCACATCCATACATGACTAAAGCGGAAAGGGGGATCCTGGGTTCCTCACTCCCACAAGGAAGAGTGGGAGAGATCCTGATCCTCCCACTGACCCTCTGTGAGGAAACAGGCTGGAGCAAAGCTTCTGGCACCTCGCTTTAGAGAGCTGCTTGACCTGTGGAGAGAGGGCTGCCAGCACAGAAGAGGAGCGGAAAACTCTCGCACATCAGAGTTACACTGGGCAAGGTCCTGACACAGCTCACGCACAGGTCGCAGGAGAATGCTCGTGAGACAGAAGGCGTTACCAAACAAGGGAAGAGGAAGGTGATGCCCGTTAAGGAAAAAGGCATTTGTCTTGTTCGCCAATCTTTCACCACCTGGCCTAAACCTGGAAGGGGTGGGAGAGACAAGGCTGTCGGTCAAACATGACCTGAGAGCCGAAGGAAGAGCATTACACAGAAGGCTAACAGCGCCTTCCAAGCTGGACTTGGGCAGGCTTGTTAAACTGAGCCGAAAGTCACGGAGTTATGGAGTCTGGCTGAACTGTCATAAAAAGAAGAGAGAGGGCAGGGGTGGAAATTAGGTGGAGAGCAGTTGAAGGCAGTGGTGGAAAAATTGATAAGACTCCTTGTTCGGTGCATCCCAAGGTGCTGACTGTCCCAGACACGGGTCATAAGCACATAAATGACCCTCACCCCAGCTCTCAGATAACTTGATGCTTAAATCTTTGATGTCCACTCACAGAGGGGATCTCTGTCTATTCCTGTAATTTAAATTAAGAATGTCCTTGAAATGGATTTTGATTGGCCCACTCTCACTCAAATGTCCACTTGAATGCATGATGGGTCTTGTATAGATGAGCTGCCTTCTCTCCAGTGTTACACACCAGGAATTGGAATAAATTCCTTAAAAGTGAAGAAATGGCTGATTCTCAAGAAAGAAAGAGCTCTGAACAGATGAAGCAATAAATACATGCTTTCATTACACACTCTGGAAGAGAAGACTTTAATTACTATAAAGAAGTTATTTTAATACATAACACTCCTGTGATCAAAATTGTCCTTTTATTTCAGTTCAATAATACTTTCCTCTGGTCTTCTTCCAAATCCTTTTCTCCAACTTTTTTTTTTTTTTNGGGAAAGAACTCTCCTGCAATGCAGGAGACCTGGGTTCAATCCCTGGGTTTGGAAGATCGCCAGATGAAAGGAACAGCTGTCCACTCCAGTGTTCTGGCCTGGAGAACTCCATGGAATGTACAGTTCAGGGAGTCACAAAGAGTTGGACATGACTGAGCAACTTTCACTTTCATACATGTATATATATTCTTTTTCATGTTATTTTAAATTATGGTTTATCACAGGATGTTGAATATAGTTTCTTGTGCTATAGAGGGCCTTGTTGTTTATCTATACTATATATAATAGTTTACATCTGCTAATCCCAAACTCCCAACACATCGTTTCTCTACCCCTTTCCCCCATGACAACCACAACTCTTCTCTCTATGTCTGTGAATCCACTCTCGTTTCAAAGATAAGTTTATTTGTGTCATACTTCAGATTTCACAGATAAGTTATATGATATTTACCTTTCTCTTAGAATTGCATAATGTCTCTTTCTTCTTTGTTCTATTTGATATCATTTTAATTTATTAGTTCATTTATTATATATCTAGTATTGGTTTAAAAAATACTTTGATAAGTGGATTCCCTTGTAATTAATTCAAGCCATGAAATCTGACAGTAAGGACTATACGAGGATCACCTGAGAACAGTAACAATCTCCTTTCTCCTAACACATGGCTAAAGTTGGGAGTGATGATCACTATTTCTCTTTACAGTAAGACCCTTGCATGTGAACCTTCAAAAGAACGTTCAGATATGTGAATGCAACCAGAGAATTGATGGAAAGAAACAAGAGAAAGAAGTAACTGAAGAACCAAAGAGATTCATGATGCAAGAAGTGGCAAGGGGGTTTTCTTTATGTAGGCGGCATGATGAGCTTTTGAGGCGCAGGGCCTGAGCGAAGCATGAAGCTGCAGCAGCCGTTCAGAATGCAGTCCAGTACTAGCATGCCATCTCCGATGATAAAAAAAGGAGCTACTGCCCAGATATCCCTGGATTGTTTTTCCAGGAGGGTAGATAGAATTGAATCCATCCAGGAACCTGAACCAGTACCATCAATACCAAGTATGAGTGACATTGCGCTCGCCCTCCGTCCCCTGTTGCTGACAGCTCTTCAGCTCTACCATCTCCCACCCCCACGGCCACCCCCCGTCAGGAACACTTCTTGGCTGCTCACTTGATGCCATCCCCTGTGTGCCAGCTGTTGTAGGTTCTACTGTACTTTCCAGGGTCCTGTACTGTAAGATTAAAAGTGTTTCCTTTACTTTCTGTGTTTGTTCTTTATATATTACCTGTGTGAAAAGTGTTTTAAACCTCTTACAGTACTATATAGCTCATTGTATTAGTTGAGTATCTAGGCTAAATTTGTTGGACTTAAGAATGAATTGGACTTATGAATGAATTGGACTTATGAATGAGCTCTTGAAATGGAACTCATTTGTATGTAGGGGACTTACTGTGTTTTAACTCATGCTGGGCTCATCCGCGCATGTTGGGAAGATTTTCTTGGTGCCACTCATTCTGTGTTCACTCCCAAAGGAAGTGCATTGTCTAGTAATAGCTCCTCTCTCACTGGTAAGCCCTACCTTCTTGAAAGCAGATCTCAAACATTCATCTCTTCATACCATTTCTCCCAGAGTGGCTGGAAAGAGACACTGATTTTCTCAATTGCCACCTTGTCCCAACACATCATTTCAGGGAACATTTCGGCTGTCCTCGCTCACACCATCTTTGAACTTCCATCATGTACATTGTAACGATTTATGGTCAGCTGAATTTAATCAGTATGCACTCTTCACCTGCGTCTACTTGCAGTGTATATAGTTTGATAGACACTGCCAACTGGGATTAAACTTCTAGAATGCAAGAAGGCAGACATTTTTAACATTTTCTATCCATTTTGATATAACTCCTAGCATACTTCCATGTACAGAGAGGTCCTTGATAAATTGTTGGGAATATACCTGAGCTCAGTAATTTAAATTAGGTAACTAGAGTCATAGAATGATAGAGCTGGATGTATCTTTAGAAATCAAACTTCACTTCAGATCTTTCACTTTCAGGAAAGAAAATAAGGACTATAAACATTAACTTCCCTAATGCAAACAAAACACTTAGAAAGAACCTGCTCCAGAAGTGGAACTAAGGCAGAAAGATTTCACTTCCATCCCAAACTCACTTTCCCCTTCACTAAACTATGCCACCTCTTCAATTTCTAGACTCCTAGTTAATTTTGAATATATCCAGTGGAGGAGAAAATGAAGCAATTTGTCCCTTGCCTTTGTTGGATTTATAACATAAACACCTAGATGCTGTGGTTGAATCTGGAAGGTGGATAAAATTTCCAGGGGACACAATTCTATAAATTTGCACTGAATGAATTATAGGGAAATGATGTTTGTTTCATTAAAGATGAAATTTATTTTCTCAAGGGAACCATTCTCCCTGTAGTGTGTGCTCTGAACAGCCAGTGGACCCTCGATGCTTTCCCCGTGCCGCTTCTCAGAGGACAGTCACAACATAACCCAGGAGAGCGAGGTAGTATTTCAGTGTCTTCAGAAATAAAATTGAGTGGCCCTGATCATCCCAAACTGAGCAGAGGTGAAGGTGTCTTCCAGACCTACTGGACCTATGCATTTCTGCTTTTAGCCTCTGTCTTCTGTTGTCTCCATCATCCACTCTTTTATATCCTTATTCACAGCCAGTTTCCTTGATCTTTCCACTTCACCCTCTTCCAAATCTACTCTTCAGCCCAGCTGTGCATCTGTGCATGCTAAATCACTTTAGTTGCGTCCAACTCATTGAGAATTTATGGACTATCATCTGTCATGCTTGTCTGTCCATGGGATTCTCCAGGGAAGAATACTGGAGTGGGTTGTCATGCCCTTCTCCAGGGGATCTTCTCAACCTAGGGATCAAACCCACATCCCTTAGATCTCCTGCATTGCAGGCAGGTTCTTTACCACTAGCATCGCATGGTAAACACCCAGGCCCAGTTACTCTCCATTAAAAACTCAGATCCTTTCTCTTCTCTATTTTTGTTTCTTAAAATCTTGTCACTTGACTGATCTACAATTATCTTTAGATTGTAAACTCCCTGAAGGCAGGGATTAATACACCCTTGTGTCTGGTGTCAGTACAGAACCTGTCCCCCAGAAAGTGCTTAATAACTGTGTTTTGATTGATGAGTAGCTAATATATCATGAAAATTAAGGTATGTTGATATTTAAGAATAATCCAGGAGGGCATGTTAATGGATTGCTATAAAGCATTGGTTCCTGATAGAAGGAATTTTGAGTTCTCTGTACCATGCTAAAAGATTAAAAGTATTATTTCAGTGTGGGGTAGTTTGGCTATAATTTCTCCAATAATATCACATAGGTGGTGCCCATAACCCTGATATAGTCCCCATTCCAGTAACAAAGAGTCAGAAATGACATCGTTAGTCAGGATCCCCAGGGTTGGTTCTATATATGATCCACTTCTCAAGGCAATATTGATTTTTTTCCCCTCTCATTTCCTTAACTAGGAGCGTGCAAATAAATCCAGATTGTTGGGCAGGAGAGAAAGGACCCTATTGATCATTTACTCCCAAAGATTACTACTTGGCTTTTGTAAACCATGAGTCCTGTAAAATTTCATAGTGTTTCAAACCCTAATGGTTATATAAGCTAACAAAATGCTATATATATTTTTTTAGCATTTTGTATCATATCACAGTATAGCCAATTAGGAGCTTCCCAGGTGGTGCTAGTGGTAAAGAATCTGCCTGCCAATGCAGGATACACAAGAGATGCAGGTTTAATCCCTGAGTCAGGAAGATCCCCTGCAGTAGAAAACGGCACCGCAGTTCAGTATTCTTGCCTGAAAAATTCCATGGGCAGAGGAGCCTGGTGGGCAATAGACAATGGGACTGCAAAGAGTCAGATACAACTGAGTGACTAAGTACATGCAGGATCACCAGCGTGGCCATAGTTTCAGGAGGGCAGCAGAGGAACGCATCCACACACGTGCATGAATCCACTCTCCCCCAGACTCCCCTCCCATCCAGGTTGCCACATAACACTGAGCCGAGTTCCCTGAGCTATCCAGCAGGTCCATGTTGGTTATCCATTTAAATGTAGCAGAATGTGCATGTTAATCCCAAACTCCCTAACTATTCTTCCCCACCTTTCTTACACCTTGAAAATGCCTTTCCTTTTGCCTGAACATTTGATAAACTCATGTGGTAAGGCTTCTGACACTAGTTTTTTTTTTTTTTTTTTTTCTCAACGGCTTTGACTGTTAGTCTTAATTTTTTTATATTAAAATACAACTGTAATATATATCTTATAACTCCATAAATGGATATTTGTAACAGTAACAGTCCCAATTCTGATTCTTTTGGGCAGAAGGTGGGAATAATATATATGTGTTTATTGGTTGTGGGAACTTTTAGAAAGTGGAATAGGTAAGACTCAGTTCAGTGCTGATTAGAGTGAGGTCTGGAGTCCTTACGGGACTGGCCTCCTGTGCCAGGGCAGCAACAGTAGCATTAGGATTTCCTCCTTCAGGCCAATAAGTCTCTCTCTTCTATAAATCTGCTTCTTGGCATTCAGGAAACACAGTGTGAGCTATTTCTCAGACCAACTCAACGTGAATGCTCTCTCTACATGTAAAATATTCCAGAGACCTTCTACAGTTATCTCATATAAGTAAGCCACAGTTGTCTGAACCTTGAGGATTTTAGAAACACATCTAAACATTCCTACGAGGTGTGTTCTTTGTTGCTCTGTGACCCAGTGATGGTGCAAGGCTTTGATACTGAGAGAAGCCTGCAGAGACAAATGGCTTAGAGCTTCTTGGGCTCTCCAGCATGCACTTGACCAGATAAAACATGTTTGTGATACAAGTTAGACCTTAACAAACAGTCTCCCTGCAGGGTTACACTCCGCATTTTCCACTAAAAGGAAAGAGGAGATTTTCGACATAAATGCGCATTAAGAGTTGAAAAGATTGTGAGTGAACAGGAGCAAAACAGGTTTAGTAATACAACAAAACCCCGTCAGCAGTGGTTTCAGAGATGCACACACCGGATGACCTAGACTCAGGGATCTATACACATGTCAGACGTGATTTTCAAATTCAAGGTCATTACAAAAACTGCTCTATAAAATGAGCTGAAACCCTAAAGGTCACTCCACTTCATACTTGGTAGATGATACTTTTGGTGATGACTGAAAATGTATTTCTTAGTCGCCTATCAGTGCAGGAGATGCAAGTTCGATTCCTGAGCCGGGAAGATTCTCTGGAGAAGGAAATGGCAATCTCCTCCAGTATTCTTGTCTGGGAAATCCCATAGACAGAGGAGCTGCAGTCCATGGGGTTACAAAGGGTCAGACACGGCTTCGTGACTAAACCACCAAAATCGATCATAAAGATCTCAAAAGGAGAATCACAGTTTGTTGTATTACTCACATATTCAGTGCGTGCATTTATTCCTTGCTGAACTCTAACAGCCACTGCCACTCTGAAGACATCTTCGTTCATGTCGTTATCATAGTCCCAAGAAATACTGATTGAATCCACATAGTCAGAGGCAAGGTATTGAACAACAGCCTGCCTTCTGCTAAATCAGAAATTTATGTTTGGTTTCTGGTTGGATTTCTTGTACCTGAGCAGTGTACAGCCAGAGACAGGGGCTCAATGAAGTTATTTGAATTGTCCTCCATAATTTGGGAGCAATTTTGTGTAGTAAAAAAAAATTGTTGGAATTAAATCAATGATCTGTTAAGAGGAGTCTCTGAACTTACCACGACTAACACCACCCGCACCCTAACCACCACCACCACCCCCATCAACTAAATGCACCTTTGAAATGAGATTGTGTTTCTACAGTAGTTGGTCCCTAGAGTGATGGAAACTAAATCTGCTTTGTTCTCCAAATCATATTTTGAAGTCCTAACCCTGGTTCTTCAGAATGTGACTTTATTTGGAATTTGCATTATTCAAGATATAATTAGTTAAGATGCGATCCTTAGGATGGGCCCTAACCCAATATGACTTGTGAAGACATAAAAAGAGGAAATTTGGAAGCAGACATCTACACAGGAAGAATGCCATGTGAAGCTGAAGGCTTCTACAAACAAACAAACAGAAAGCCACCTGAAATTCTCAGCAGACCAACAGAAGCTAGGGGACAGGTACAAAATGAATTTTCTCCCAGGGTCACAGAGAATCCATCCTACCTGATGCCGTAGTCTTGGGCTTCTGGCCTCCAGAGCTGAGATACAACATATCTGCAGTTCTAAGCCATCTAGCTTTTGGCACTTTCTTAGAAAATCCGTACACTCCCTGACGTAGGTTCTGTATTTAAAATATAATTATGCAGTTGGCATTCCTCTATACATCTTAAGACCAAGTGAGCAACTTGTACCTGGCTTATCTCAAGTGCATATGGGAAGCCCAGCCATTTCTAGAAATGTCAGTACTTCACCTATTTTGTAAACAGAGGTTCCGCTGATGCAATTCACTGCATCCATCTTAGTCTACTAAGATGACATAGCTCTTAGGGCAACATACTGCCTTCTCATATGCCTAGATGTTCTAGTATAAACGTGGTCCCTCCTGACTATACAAGGAAAATCTCATTCTCCTGGAAAACACTGAATTTAGAATCATGCTACCAATAATTTTCTACACTCTGTATTTCCCAAATCTTGTGTCAAATAACAGAACTGTAACTCTCATTTTTTTAAATTTAACTATACATCCTCATTTTGTTCATATTCTATCTAGAGTACACAAATGGCATTAACAGCTTCCTCACACTTTATCCTTACATTGCAACATGTGTCTCTTTGTGAAGAAATGCCCATCCAGTCTCACTTTTTAAACTAGAAACTCAGTGCTTAACCTTAACCTGATGAGTAAACTAAGTTGCCTTGGTTCTAACTATCTTTGCCACAAATAGGCTGTATGACTTTGTATAAGTCACTTGAATGCTAAGTATCTCAGTTTCAGGTTTTTTTTTTTTTAATTTTTATTTTTGCTACACTGTTGCATGTGGGATACAGGTTTCTGACCAGGATGGGAACTGTGCCCCCTGCGCTGGAAGCATGGAGACTTAAACACTGTGGACCCCCAAGGACGCCCTGGTCTCAGTTTCTTCAGCAGTAAAGCCTATGTAGAAAGGATTGTGCTCAGGCACAAGAACTCCAACCAGCAACCAAACGTACATTTCTAATTTAGTAGGAGGTAGGCTGTTGTTGAATACCTTGCCTCTGACTATATGAATTCAATCAGTATTTCTTGGGACTATGATAACAACATGAACAATGATGTTTTCAGAGTGGCAGTGGCTGTTAGAGTTCAGTTCAGTTCAGTTCAGTTTCTCAGTCATGCCCAACTCTTGTGACCCCATGGACTACAGCACAACAAGATACTTCAAAGTCAATTCTAACTTCCAATCTTTGAAATGTATTTAAGAGTAGTTTATTTATCCGTTCATTCAAGAAATGAATATTGATCACCTACTATATGAATAGTGAAACATGTTTATAGAAGGACCCTGCCTCTCCTAGAGTTTGCATTCCAGTGGAAAATACATACAGCTGAGACTGAATGACTGACAAGATGAGGGCAGGGTGGGATGAGTGCAGGCTGAAGGGGCAGTGAATGCAAAGGTCCTCAATCAGGAAGGAGCTTATTTATTATAGGAATCAAAAAAACAGCCCATACCCCTGGCCACTACAAGGACACACGTTAAGCCGGGACTGGAAAGTTGCAGAGGACATCATGAGAAACGCTGGGCTTGAAGAAGCACAAGCTGGAATCAAGATTGCCGGGAGAAATATCAGTCACCTCAGATATGCAGATGACACCACCCTTCTGGCAGAAAGTGAAAAGAAACTAAAGAGCCTCTTGATGAAAGTGAAACAGGAGGTTGAAAAAGTTGGCTTAAAGCTCAAAATTCAGAAAACGAAGACCATGGCATCTGGTCCCATCACTTCATGGCAGAAAAACAGAGAAACAGTGGAAATAGTGGCTAACTTTATTATTCTGGGCTCTAAAGTCACCGCAGGTGGTGACTGCAGCCATGAAATTAAGACGCTTACTCCTTGGAAGGAAAGTTATGACCAACCTAGATAGCATATTCAAAAGCAGAGACATTACTTTGCCAACAAAGGTCCATCTAGTCAAGGCTATGGTTTTTCCAGTGGTCATGTATGGACATGAGAGTTGGACTATAAAGAAACCTGAGCACCAAAGAATGGATGCTTTTGAACTGTGGTGTTGGAGAAGACTCTTGAGAGTCCCTTGGACTGCAAGGAGATCCAACCAGTCCATCCTAAAGGAGATCAATCCTGGGTGATGGACAGGGAGGCCTGGCGTGCTGCGGTTTATGGGGTCACAGAGAGTCGGACACGACTGAGCGACTGAAATGGACTGAACCATGTAAGACCGTGCAGGCTTTTGCAAGAGTTTGAGCTCTCCTTTTAAGTACAATAGTAGTCTCTGAGGAGATTTTAAGTTGGAGAATTATATGATTGTATTCATTTCAGTCATGATTAATGTCTCCTTCACTAAGGCAAATGAATTTCTAGAGAGACTGTAGATTTTTTTTCTTTCTCTTTTGTATTAACTTTCCATTTTTTCTTCTTTTATTTTCTCTGTTACTTTATTGAATTATAAATCTATTTCTTTTCCGCGCCCCCCAATTTTTACTTATTTATTTTCTTTTTGCCTTCACCAAACAGTACTTGAGCTATATTATGGCAGAAATTATTTCAACTCTGCGGAAGAAAGAGACCCCACTAGGGGTCACTTCTGACCCATCAATGACTCCTTGACTCTGCAATGTTGCCTTGGGGTTACAGCCAACTCAGGAGTCACTTTTCCTCCTGTCTCCAGTCCCGGAGACACGTTTTCCACCTTTATGATACCCTTACCCCCAGAGGATCCAAATCAAAGGCATTGTGGTCCACATCCTCCCTGGCCCGCAGCCACTGTAGGAGCCAGGCAGGCTATCAAAACAGGCCTGCCCAGGTGCTCCCCTGTGCTCGGAGTGAACCGGTGCTCCTGGGGACTTGGCTCTCTGACAAAGGTGGCATCATTCCTTAAAGAGGAATGTCACCGGAAAGGCTGTGATTGTGCGCGGAATGCCTGGGCTGTCTGTCTGCCTCTTGCGAGTGGGCTGCCTGTGGGTCCAGGAGCCAGGCTTCCTGGAGCTTCCTTCAATTGTCTTCCCACACAGAGGTCATTACCCACTTAAAGACACAACAGCCGTGCCTTCAGCCCTCTGATGAAAGTGAATCTTCCCCTGATTTATTTCCAACCTGCTTGCTTTTGCACTGACAGTTTTATTAATTGGAGGATTTTTATTATTTTACAAGGTCAGTTGAGTCATCAAGGACAAGTGAGTCCCTTTGGTACTCTTCCTCTCTTTATATCTGCATATATTAAGCAATGTCTTCTCACACTGTCTATATGCATGCACCTATCCCTCAAACCTGAAGCGAAAAGGTGAAATTAACCTTTATATGCATCTTACTTAGAAGCTGACTGCGGAATCTTTGGAAAGATCAAGAAAGGAGCAAGTTTGCTTCTGCTAGATAAATTAATGAATTGAGTTTGGTAAGCCATAGGATATTGTCTTCTATTTATTTTCCCTTGCTTTTCTAAAGTTAAATACATCTCTTTAGGAAAGCCTTGGCCAACCTGTCATTGTTTTACTTGCCTGGCACAAATGGATGCATTCTCTGATTAAATATGTTATCCTCTCTCATATATTGTTTCAGAGTCTACTATGCACTGTCACTATTATATTCCTTATATTTTACTTTACTACTTATCTCATTTTATGAATAAGAATTTTGAGTCTCACTAAGGTCAAAGACTTTCCCAAAAGTTACATGTCTAGCATGTAACAGATCATGGGCCAGGCCCAAGATCACTTGAACTTAGTTCAAATTTAGTATCCTTTACAATACAACATGGTTTGCTAGGACTAGAAAGTAAATATTTTAGGCTTTGTGAGTCGTATGTTCTCTGTCACAGTTATTCAACTTTGCTGCTTTAGCATAAAAACATCAAAGATAATACATAAATGAAAGAGCATAGCTTTGTTCTAAGGAATTTTGTATTTTAACACCAAAACCTGACTGTCTTATGATTTTCACGTGCCATAACACATTATTTTCCATTTACTTTTTATCTACTTATGTATCTAAAGTAAATAGTTTAGTGCCCTAACGAAACATGTGGCAAGTGGGACTTGGCCACTCGTCTGTCATTTGTAGAACTGTCTATGAATGGACTTATGATTCAGACAGCTGAACCTGAATTCATCTGTAGCTCTTCATGAAATGAACAGCTAAACATCTGTAAAGCAATACCCATCGTTATAATTTGTCAGCTGAGTCTTAGGACCAGGAGTTCAGAGGTTAACCATCAAGATGCTTCTTAAGGGAAAATAAAATGAAAGTGTTAATTTAATGCATGCAACTT
This sequence comes from Redunca redunca, assembly GCA_006410935.1. Classification (NCBI taxonomy): domain Eukaryota; kingdom Metazoa; phylum Chordata; class Mammalia; order Artiodactyla; family Bovidae; genus Redunca; species Redunca redunca. Next base: position 1,006,356 of record SJYQ01003227.1, read on the forward strand.
AATAAGAGAATTTGAATCATATTTTAAAATATATATATATATATATATAATAAAGAATATGACTCACTTTCCTACTGAAGAGTATCATACATAGATTCTATGAACTTCTCAAAAATTCTCAGAATATGTCAAAGACATATATTAAAATCCATTGTAGTCAAGGTTAACTATAATAAACCAACAAATTTTGTCTTATAGGCAAAGATGAGAATATTGCATAGACTATTCAGGAAGGTAAATATCTTCCTTTTCTGATTATTTAAGAAGTTTTAGTGATTATAAAGTGTTTGCTGATAGCTGTGCAAGATAAAGCAACATATAATCTGCATAAGTGCAGATCCTAGAGCTATAAAAGAGAAATGAGAAATGATCAACAAATTCTATAAAATAAGGGCTCATCATGTTTGTTTACAATTATGTAAAAGGTAAAAACCAGACAAATTCTGAATGAGCAGTTGACTGAAGCTGGAAGAGAAATTTCTCATCTCTGAATCTGGTCCATAAATGAAACATAATCAGAGGGCTTTAATCAAATTAAATTGAAAACCAGGAAAATGAAGACTATTCCATGACACTTCATCTTATTCCTTTTTGAGATAATTTTGGAGCTTAGTTTCTATATTCTACTTATATTTAACACAGAGTAAACATTTAAAAATATTAAAATAAAATATGATAATATACATTCTCTTGGTTAAGAGCAACCTCATTTGGGAGGATGGTGGCAGGATTAAGAACAGACGGGGCTGGGGCTTCCCTGGTGGCTCAGGGGTAAAGAATCCACCTGCCAGGGCAGGAGAGATGGGCTGGACCCCGACCCAGGAAGATCCCCACGCCACGGAGCAACTAAGCCCGAGCCACAGCTGTTGAGCCTGTGCTCCAGAGCCTGGGAACTGCAACTCCTGAAGCCTGAGCACCTGGAGCCCTGCTCTGCAACAGGAAAAGCTACAACGACGGAAAGCAACTAGGGAGTAGTGCCCGCTCTTTGCAGCTAGAGAAACACCCACGTAGGAACAAAGACCCAGCACAGACAAAAATAAATAAAGTAATTAATTAATGAAAGTATAGACATAAAAACAAAGAACAGCTGGAACTATATACTGAGGGGTGAGGAGATAAGAAAGAGCACTGGCTTTTGTGACCCCCCATCTCTGAGTCTCTCTGTATTTAAAAGAAACTGGAACGCACTAGCTTCTACACTCTGCCAGCCCAAATGTCTGCCCATCTTCAAGGCTTGCCTCAATTCCAGATTCCCCCATGAGACTTTCCTAGTTATACATGTTCATAAATCTGATTTTGAATCCATGTAGCATGTATTTAAAGACCATAAAGGTCAATGTAGATAAATTCTTTCAGTATTTCCTAAAGTGATGTGAACTACTTAAGGTCCAGGATTACAGCATACCTTCAGAATGCACCTTTGTGGCGTCCCCACAGGAGGTCACTCTTGAAAGACTGCTTTCTTTTTTTTTTCACATCTTGAAGGAATGAAAAGCTACCCGTCATACTATCAGTGGAGGATAATCTTCCCTGACCTCACAAACGATCCTCACAGAACTGACTTATGGGGTTGGATTACCAGTCTTTTAGATTCCCCACTGCAGAACTGAAAATACTACTTGTACTAAGTACTACTGATAAGTAGATGGGATATGTGCTTGCTGCTTTGAGTCAGAAAATATATGACGATTTGTAGGGAAAATGCCCAACTTTGATTCCTTAGAGTAGCAGCATCTGTTTTAATCCTCTCTCAGGCTGCAACTTTTTTTCCCCAGCCCTGAAGACCAGCACCGTATAACTTGGCAGACCAGAAGGTATCTGCAGTCAGAGTCTGACTCTATTTTTAAGATAACTCAATGGGAACTCAGGATAAGTCAACAAATTAACACCTTCCAACCTATTCAGCTTTTATATCCATGTGTTTCATTGCTATTTTACATCTTACAAGTTAAGTGAATGTCATAATGGTCTCTCTATCTACCACAATTTTGTGTCTCATGATTCCTAGAGATTAAAACCTATTTTACTTAAGCAAGAAAGTACATCAACATAACTTAAAATGAAGAAGTGCATACATATAATAACCAGAGTGAAAGTGAAAATCACTCAGTCGTGTCTGACTCTTTGTGAACCCATGTCCTACACAGTCCATGGAATTCTCCAGGCAGAATACTGGAATGGGTAGCCTTTCCCTTCTCCAGGAGATCTTCTCAACCCAGGGATTAAACCCAGGTCTCCCTCATTGCAGGCGGATTCTTTACCAGTTGAACCACAGCATTTAATGAGGGCTACTCCTTGGAAGAAAAGTTATGACCAACCTAGATAGCATATTCAAAAGCAGAGACATTACTTTGCCTACTAAGGTCCATCTAGTCAAGGCTATGGTTTTTCCTGTGGTCATGTATGGGTGTGAGAGTTGGACTGTGAAGAAGGCTGAGCACCAAAAAATTGATGCGTTTGAACTGTGGTGTTGGAGAAGACTCTTGAGAGTCCCTTGGACTGCAAGGAGATGCAACCAGTCCATTCTGAAGGAGATCAGCCCTGGGATTTCTTTGGAAGGAATGAGGCTAAAGCTGAAACTCCAGTACTTTGGCCACCTCACGCGAAGAGTTGATTCATTGGAAAAGACTCTGATGCTGGGAGGGTTGGGGTCAGGAGGAGAAGGGGACGACAGAGGATGAGATGGCTGGATGGCATCACTGACTCGATGGACGTGAGTCTGAGTGAACTCCGGGAGTTGGCGATGGACAGGGAGGCCTGGTGTGCTGCGATTCATGGGGTCGCAAAGAGTCGGGCTCGACTGAGTGACTGAACTGAACTGAACTGAACGTGATGCTAGATGTTATGCTAAGCAATTTATTTCTCACAACAGCTCTGTAAGATAGACACAATGCTATTACTATACGCTCTTTCATAATGAGTAAATTGAGGCTCAGACAGGCTAATTCAGGTTACTGACATGAGTCAGATTTTAAAGGGAATAGATTGGGTTTAAATTCAGGATGACAGATTCTATTGCCTGTATAATTTACTCATAGAACAAGTCATGGAAATATTTAGAGATGAGGGATAAAGATACTAATAGTGAGCCATGACAGGTAAATTTACATGGGAAAATAGTTATCTGCTTGGAAAGGATGCTTTCACATGGATAAAGTACGCAGGAAATGAAATTAATGTTTCTGTGTGACATTTTACTCATTCAAAGCATGTTCATTGAGCATATACTATTATCCAGCAGCATTGGCCAATAGTGCCAATAAATAGTATTTTTCACAAACTTTTTCCTTGTGGAATGTTTAGCTTACCTTCATGCTGTTGCTGCTGCTAAGTCACTTCAGTCATTTCTGACTGTGAGATACCATAGACGGCAGCCCACCAGGTGCTTCCACTCTTGTAATTCTCCAGGCAAGAACAGCGGAGTGGGTTGCCATTTCCTTCTCCAATATATGAAAGGGAAAAGTGAAAGTGAAGCCACTCAGCCGTGTCCGACTCTTCACGGCCCCATGGACTGCAGCCTACCAGGCTCCTCCGTCCATGGGGTTTTTCCAGGCAAGAGTACTAGAGTGGGGTGCCCTTGTGTTCTCTGTTACTTTCATGAGGCTTTCTGTAAGGTTTCAAGGCCATGTTCTCTGTGATATCACAGCGTTGTAGAGTTGGAAAGAGACTCAAATACCATCTCTCCTTCCCAAAACGTCATCATTTGTAGGCTCAGCAATAGCAGTGGATTCCAAGGCAGAAAATGTATTGAAATTCAAAGCAATGCTGTGTCTTGCCATGTTCCAGGCAGTGATGGGATTCTAATTCTCATGACCTGTGGAACCTATGTCTCCCACTTACTATTGATGCAGGCTTAACTGAGACCACAAGGGCCCGGCCTTCACACCTGCTTTTTATGTCACTTTAGTTCACTCTGCTTCATGGTCTTGGATCCTTGTCTGTGACTTCCTTGCATCACTTCTGCTTCATATCTCATTCCAAGTTCCAGCTCTAGCCATCTGTTTATCATATTTTTGAGTTTTATGACAAGCAGAAATGGAAATATGAATGGAGGTACAGGTAATATTTGTTTTATAGTGAAAAATAAAGAACACTAGTATGGTGTTGTGATGTGAGCTTGGAAAGTAAAGACAACCAATAAATTGGTCACTCACAAGCAAGTTATCACTAGAGCAGGTAGAAGATGGGAAGGTGAAAGGGGACAGGGAAGAAATGGTCTTTAGGTCTCTTTCCAAGTTTACAAAGTTATGTCCTAGAGGATCTGTAACCTCAGTAGAGACTTTCAGAAAATAAAAGTTCTAAGAGGGCAGACCGCATTTGTATTCTGTTCATCATCAGATAATTTGGGGGAATCCCTGGGAACCTATGTAAGAATACAAGTCTGTGAGTTATCACTCTTATGGAAGAGGGTCAAGTAAACCAAGGGACTTTTGATCAACACCTGTTAGTCATGCTCCCTAAGGGTGATGTATCCCCAGAAATTCTGTGCTACCCTATAAGCACACAGTAGGATCTAGAAGCCCAAAAGAACTTCCAAGAAAGACATGAAGGTGCAGCAGCTGAAAATCTAACCAATGCTACTGAAATGTTGAGAGTAATGTGATTCAGGGGGGTGTGAGGTGTATCTGCTATATTCCTAAGTGTGAGGAATGCAATCAAACTTTATTGTTATGAGTTATCTCTCTGAGGAATACAGATTATTCCTGTATTTGATTATATTCTCTGCAGCAAAAGATGGAGAAGCTCTATACAGTCAACAAAAACAAGACCAGGAGCTGACTGTGGCTCAGATCATGAACTCCTTATTACCAAATTCAGACTTAAATTGAAGAAAGGGAAAACCGCTAGACCATTCAGGTATGACCTCAATCAAATCCCTTATGATTATACAGTGGAAGTGAGAAAGATTTAAGGACCTAGATCTGATAGATAGAGTGCCTGATGAACTATGGAATGAGGTTTGTGACATTGTACAGGAGACAGGGATCAAGACCATCCCCATGGAAAAGAAATGCAAAAAAGCAAAGTGGCTGTCTGGGGAAGCCTTACAAATAGCTGTGAAAAGAAGAGAAGTGAAAAGCAAAGGAGAAAAGGAAAGATATAAGCATCTGAATGCAGAGTTCCAAAGAACAGCAAGAAGAGATAAGAAAGCCTTCTTCAGCGATCAGTGCAAAGAAATAGCAGAAAACAACAGACTGGGAAAGACTAGAAATCTCTTCAAGAAAATTAGAGATATCAAGGGAATATTTCATGCAAAGATGGGCTCAATAAAAGACAGAAATGGTAAGGACCTAACAGAAGCAGAAGATATTAAGAAGAGATGGCAAGAATACACAAAAGAACTATACAAAAAGGATCTTCATGACTCGGATAATCACAATGGTGTGATCACTCATCTAGAACCAGACATCCTGGAATGTGAAGTCAAAGGGGCCTTAGAAAGCATCAGTATGAGCAAAGCTAGTGGAGGTGATGGAATTCCAGGTGAGATCTTTCAAATCCTGAAAGATGATGCTGTGAAAGTGCTGCACTCAATATGCCAGCAAATTTGGAACACTCAGCAGTGGCCACAGGACTGGAAAAGGTCAGTTTTCATTCCAATCCCAAAGAAAGGCAACGCCAAAGAATGCTCAAACTACTGCACAATTGCACTCATCTCACATGCTAGTAAAGTAATGCTCAAAATTCTCCAAGCCAGGCTTCAGCAATACGTGAACCATGAAATTCCTGATGTTCAAGCTGGTTTTAGAAAAGGCAGAGGAACCAGAGATCAAATTGCCAACATCCTCTGGATCATGGAAAAAGCAAGAGAGTTCCAGAAAAACATCTATTTCTGCTTTATTGACTATGCCAAAGCCTTTGACTGTATGCATCACAATCAACTGTGCAAAATTCTTCAAGAAATGGAAATACCAGACCACCTAACCTGCCTCTTGAGAAATCTGTATGCAGGCCAGGAAGCAACAGTTAGAACTGGACATGGAACAACAGACTGGTTTCAAATAGAAAAGGAGAGTGTCAAGGCTGTATATTGTCACCCTGCTTATTTAACTTATATGCAGACTACATCATGAGAAACACTGGACTGGAAGAAACACAAGCTGGAATCAAGATTGCCAGGAGAAATATCAATCACCTCAGATATGCAGATGACACCACCCTTATGGCAGAAAGTGAAGAGGAGCTAAAAAGCTTCTTGATGAAAGTAAAAGAGGAGAGTGAAAAAGTTGGCTTAAAGCTCAACATTCAGGAAATGAAGATCATTGTATCCGGTCCCATCACTCCATGGGAAATAGATGGGGAAACAGTGGAAACAGTGTCAGACTTTATTTTTTTGGGCTCCAAAATCACTGCAGATGGTGACTGCAGCCACGAAATTAAAAGACGCTTACTCCTTGGAAGAAAAGTTATGACCAACCTAGATAGCGTATTGAAAATCAGAGACATTACTTTGCCGACAAAGGTCCATCTAGTCAAGGCTATGGTTTTTGCAGTAGTCATGTATGGATGTGAGAGTTGGACTGTGAAGAAGGTTGAGCGCTGAAGCATTGATGCTTTTGAACTGTGGTGTTGGAGAAGACTCTTGAGAGTCCCTTGGACTGCAAGGAGATCCAACCAGTCCATTCTGAAGGAGATCAACCCTGCGATTTCTTTGGAAGAAATGATGCTAAAGCTGAAACTCCAGTACTTTGGCCACCTCATGTGAAGAGTTGACTCATTGGAAAAGACTTTGGTGCTGGGAGGGATTGGGGGCAGGAGGAGAAGGGGACGACAGAGGATGAGATGCCTGGATGGCATCACAGACTCCATGGACGTAAGTCTGAGTGAACTCCGGGAGTTGGTGATGGACAGGGAGGCCTGGTGTGCTGTGATTCATGGAGTCGCAAAGATTCAGACATGACTGAGCGACTGAACTGAACTGAACTGAACTGAATTAGTGCTTGAATTTTGACCATAGATTGTCAAGTCTTTGATTATTGCACATGCTTCAGTTCAGTTCAGTTCAGTTCTTCATGGATAATTAATTTTTATTTTTAACTCCTTACCTCTTCTACTAATGTGAATTTATATTATTATTCAGGGTTCAACCAGAGAAACAGAATTAACAGATTTGCTGTAGGGAATTGAGTATGTGATGGTGAGGCCTGACTAGGTCAATCTGAAATCTGTTAAGCAGGAAGGACTTATCTGGAAGTCTTAAAATGAGCTGAAACTCTAGTCCAAGAGTAGAATTTCCTTTGGAAAGTCTTAGCTCTGTACTAAGGCTTTCCATAAGATTAAAGCAGGCCCACTCATTTTATCTGTAATAATCTCTCTTATTTAAAGTTAACTTATTATGGACTTTAATCACATCTGTATACATCACCACAAAACATCTATATTACTGTGTGATTGAATAACTGGAAACTATAGCCCAGTCAAGTTGATATTTAAAGCTGACACAAGCCCATTTTAGGTGTAACTTGCAAAGCATGGCATTCTTCAAGCCTGATTCTTTGCAGAGTGTGAATATTTCTCCTTTTTTTTTTTTTTTTCCTATAAAGGGTAATTTTTTAGTCTTTAGGAAAATAATTCCACAGAATAAAAATGCATTACCGAGAGGTAATAAGGTTAAAGTTGCAGCATAAATGAGCTTGGATTTGGAGTCAGTTTGAATCCAGTGTGATTTGGGGCCAAATTCGTGGACCTCAGATTCTTCATCTGCAAAAAGAGAGACTAATAATTATATGTATCATATAAACTGTCTGGAAAATCTACTAAGAAAATGCCAGTTTGCCTGCGTTAGTCCCAGAGTATTCTCAGGACAATTACTAATAATATCCTTTTACCCTCTAATGTGATTCAGTTGGGAAAAGAAATAAAATTGTCCTCCTATTTATGTTCCACTCAAAAAACTCAGGTTGTTTTAATGGTAGCACATTTCCATTGGACAACAGTAATTTACATGTCTGACTTATTCTTACTGCAGAGCACAGACATGAAGACTAACGTTGAAAATTATAAAACGCCATTCTTAACTCAAGTGAAGACACTCTCTAATTTTTGTAATATCTTTCCGTGTTATTCCTACAAACATTTGTAACTTCTCAGGTTTTATCTTTGCCAAGTGAAATATCCTCAGCGTCTTCCAACTTTTTCCATAAGATGTGACTTCCAGTGCTTAGATGATCCAAGTAATTCTTTTTGGAACCATCCACAGGTTTTCAGTGTCACTCTTAAATATGGTGCCAATATCTTAAGACCAGGTGTTTTCTGTTCAGTTCAGACTATATTTAATTGCAAGTTGGTGCCCTTTAGCTAGGTTCTATCCATGCATTAATTTAATCCACCAGTGCAATTAGCAATAACAGTGCTGGCTGTTCTGAGCTTGCAGTCAACTAAATTCCTGAGCCTTTTTTAGAAGAAATATTGAGCTAGTCACCGCTGTTCTCTACTTGTGTAGCCTCAATAACTCCCAAACTCAACAAAATTGCTTCCCTCACAGAAAGAGTGACTAGATTTAATATCCAATTATCAATGCTAACCCATGCATGGTCATCAAAGTCATTAATTGAAGTTTTAAAGAGGACAATGAAACACTCAAGTTTCTCTCTAGTTTAACATTTATATGCTGCTGCTGCTGCTGCTAAGTCACTTCAGTCATGTCTGACTCTGTGTGACCCCATAGACAGCAGCCCACTAGGCTCCTCTGTCTCTGGGAATCTCCAGGCAAGAATACTGGAGTGGGGTACCATTACCTTCTCTGATTTATATGCTAGTCATCATGTTTTGTAAATAGTTATTCAATCACCTATTAATTCTATAATCTATATTTTGACAACTTATAAACAATATATCAAAATTCAAATATTTGGTCATGGTTAAGGTAGAATTTTGGAGAAGGCAATGGCACCTCACTCCAGTACTCTTGCCTGGAAAATCCCATGGATGGAGGAGCCTGGTGGGCTTCAGTCCACGGGGTTGACAAGAGTCGGACATGACTGAGCGACTTCACTTTCACTTTTCACTCTCATGCATTGGAGAAGGAAATGGCAACCCACTCCAGTGTTCTTGCCTGGAGAATCCCAGGGACGGGGGAGCCTGGTGGGCTGCCATCCATGGGGTTGCACAGAGTCGGACATGACTGAAGTGACTTAGCAGCAGCAGCAAGGTAGAATTTATCTGTGGCATGCATCTAATTTGCCATCAATTATGGATAAGGTAACATATGGCTTTGAAGTAGACAGATCTGGACTCTAATATAAATTTATCTACTTAATAAATTGTGATTGGACACCTCATTTAATCTAAATGTCATGAGTCTCTTCTTTAAAATGTGGTTGTAGGTATACATTATTTAGCACATAGAAAATGCCCAGTGCAATACCTATTTCATGTTTGGTGATAAATAATTACAATTATTGTTATTGTCATCATTGTTGTTATTATTATTTCCCTGGAAGCTGGAAGCAACCATATGATGAAGCTCTTTAAAATCCTTCATTTGATAACACAAACAATTGCATTCAAGAGACACTGAATGAAGACATTGATGTAGGGGCTTAGATTGTTGGGATTTCTTTTGCATGTTTATCGAGATAAAGTGTAAATTGTATTCATTGTCTCCACTTTCTCTTTATCCATTTATTCCTCCCTGGCCTGAAATACAAATGACATTGTCACGACTCTTCTAAAATTTTTCTCTTAAAATATTTCTTCTGACTTCCAAGTGAGAATCTGAAACCTCCTCTGCGTCTTTTTACAATTTGATCTCTTAACTGCATTTCACATCAATGGAACCTTTCCACTGCTAGAAACTTTCTCTTTTGATGTCAATGACAATAGCCTCTCCTAGTTCACTACTTTACTCCTCGTCTGCTTCAGTTTCCTTCATTGGCTTTGCTTCCAGGAGAAAATTTGACTCTGCTTGACTACCCTTCTCATCACGAGTTAACTTTATTTATTTTTACAGGCCCAGCAACAACTTTTATATTAGTTATTCATGCTTCCATCTTTGTAAACCTGATTTCTTGTTCCAGAGATGTGATTTGTTTCCTAAAACTCCAGGTGCTTTTCTGTACCCTCTTTGAATTAGGGAGGGCCATCTAACTACATCTGGCATTGGCTATAAGTTGCAGTGACAGATTTCACCTCTGCACCAAAGCATAACCAAGAAACTATGGATCATCATATTGTCTCTTTCCGTGATACAGGAATGTGAGAGATCTTGTGTTCTGAATGGTGAAACTACATAATACTGGATTTTTATCAGCCTAGATCCTTGAGCCACGGTACAGAGAAGAGTCACTGATCTACGAATATAAGTGAGATCTATGAAGTGTGAGTGAGAAATGTGTTAAGTCACTCAGGCTTAGGGGTGATTTTTATAATCATATACTTATTTTAGGTTAGCAGATCTGCTCCAGTTTTCTCTGAAATATCTTCCATTCCACTTTGTGACCTCCATTTTCATCAGCATGCTAGACTGTTGATCACTTCAATTTAGTTCAGTTGCTCAGTCACGTCTGACTCTTTGTGACCTCACGGACTGCCCCATCCTAGGCTTCCCTGTCCATCACCAACCCCCAGAGTTTGTTCAAACTCACGTCCATTGAGTCAGTGATGCCAACCAACAATCTCATCCTCTGTCATCCCCTTCTCCTCCCACCTTCAGTCTGTCCCAGCATCAGGGTCTTTTCCAGTGAGTCAGTTCTTCATATCAGGTGGCCATAGTTATTGGAGTTTCAGCTTCAGCATCAGTCCTTCCAATGAATATTCAGGACTGATTTCCTTTAGAATGGACAGGTTTGATCTCCTTGCAGTCCAAGGGACTCTCAAGAGTCTTTTCCAACACCACAGTTCAAAAGCATCAATTCTTCGGGACTCAGCTTTCTTCATAGTTCAACTCTCACATCCATACATGACTACTGGAAAAACCATATCTTTGACTAGACAGACCTTTGTCAGCAAAGTAATGTCTCTGCTTTTTAAAATTCTGTTTAGGTTGGTCATAGCTTTTCTTCCAAGGAGCAAGCATCTTTTAATTTCATGGCTGCAGTCACCATCTGCAGTGATTTTGGAGACCAAGACTACTGATAGTCATCGCAAATGACAACATCCAAAAGAAATCTACTCATGTATGTTTTAATCTGGATATTTCTAATTATCTAGCATGTATTGCCCTTTCTGAAAAATATCTCAGAAGTGCCCCTTCTTTCTTCTTGCCTCTTCCAACATCCTGTTTAGAATGGTTATTGTTGTTGTTTAGTTGCTAAGTCATTTCTGACTCTTTGCAACCCCATGGAATGCATTATACCAGGCTTCCCTGTCCTTCAGAGTTTGCTCAAACTCATGTCAATTGAGCTGGTGATACCATCCAACCATCTCATCCTCTGTGTCCCCTTCTCCTCCTGCCTTCAGTCTTCCACAGCATCAAGGTCTTTGCAGTGAGTTGGCTCTTCACATCAGGTGGCCAAAGCGTTGGAGCTTCAGCTTCAGCCTCAGTCCTTCTAATGAATATTTAGGGTTGATTTCCTTTTGGATTGATAGGTTTGATCTCCTTGCAGCCCATGAGACTCTCCAGAGTATTCTCTGGCACCACAATTTGAAATTCTTTGGTGCCCAGTCTTCTTTATGATCTAACTCTCACATCTACACATGACTACTGGGAAAACCATAGCTGTGATTGAAGTGAAAGTGAAGTCGCTCAGTCATGTCCAACTCTTTGTGACCCCATGGACTGTAGCCTATCACGCTCCTCCATCCATGGGATTTTCCAGGCAAGAGAGCTGGAGTGGATTGCCATTTCCTTCTCTAGGGGATCTTACCGACCCAGGGTCTTGAACCCGGGTCTCCCGTGTTGCAGGCAGACGCTTTACCGTCTGAGCCACCAGGGAAGCCCCCAGTCATAGCTGTGATTACATTTACCTTTATCAGCAAAGTGATGGCTCTGCTTTTTAATATGCTGTCTGGGTTTGTCATGACTTTCCTCCCAAGGAGCAAGCGTCTGTTAATTTTATGGCTGCAGTCACTATCCGCAGTGATTCTGTATCCCAAGAAAATAAAATGTCACTGTTTCCACTTCTACTTGCCATGAAGTGTTTAGAATGGTGAAATTGAAAGTGTGAAAGTGTTAGTCCCTCAGTTGTGTCCCATTCCTTTCTGACCCCATGGACTGTAGACCTCCAGGTTCCTCTGTCCATGGAATTCTCCAGGGAAGAATACAGGAGTGGATTGCCAGTCCCTTCTCCAGGGGATCTTCCTGACCTAGGGTTCAAACCTAGATCTGCATTGCAGGCAGATTCTTTATCATCTGAACCACCAGAGAAGAACATTTAGAATGGTAATAAGTTCCAATGCTGATTATTACCTTAGCCCATTATTTCCAATATTTCCCCAATCCAAAACATCTTTCTTTAAACTTTTACCTTATACAAATATGCTTGATCACTACTCATGGTCTACAAACAGAAACTTCTCAATCTGCTCCTTCTGTGCTTATCTACTTAGAGATACTTACAGATACTGTGATTTAGTCATGTTGGAGATTTACAAATCTTTATGTGCTTTAAACCTCAATGCATTTCTTACGATATTTTATTTTAACTAAAAGTACTTGAAATTTTTTATCTGATCCTTTAACTTCAATGTAAGTTCTGAGTGATGATTCATGAAACCAGAATTAGGGAGCGATTAATTTTGAGTAAGGATATTGGAGAAGGTTTCACAGAAGGAGTTATACTTCTTACAATCCTACAAGCAATCTGACTTGTATTATGTCATATATATTTTATCTTTCTGTTTGTGATGGTTAATTTTATGTGTCAGCTTCATAGGATCACAAATGCTCATATATTTTGGCTAAACATTATTTTTGGCTGTGTTTGTGGGGATGGTTACAGATGAAATACGCATTTAAAATTTATTTATTTGGCTGCACTGGGTCTTGGTTGCACTGTGTGGCATCTTTGATCTTCATTGCTACTTGGGAAATCTTTAGTTGCAACATGTGGGATCCAGTTCTCTGACCAGGGGTGGAACCTGGACCCCCTGCATTGGAAGCACCTAGCCACTGAACCACAGTTTGAATCCATAGACTCAGTAAGCAGTTTGTTCTCCCTGATTTGGAGGGGCATCATCCAGTGTGCTGAGTCTGGATTAAACAAAGGGGCTAAAAGAGGAAGAGCTCAGATCCTCCTGGATGATGGCTTGATCTCCAACAACTATCTTCTCCTGCCTTCTCCCTTCTGCGTTCAGGACTTCAGCCTCCTCTGGCTCTCAGGTCTTTGACTTGGACTGAATTATGCTTGTCAAGTCTCACTTGAAGACAGCAGATTGTGGGACTTTTCAGTCTCTGTATTTGAATGATCCAATCCCTTATAATAAATCTCATATATATAACTTACTATTGTTTCTGTTTATCTGGAGAGCCCTGACAAAGTCACTATGATCATCCCAACTAGACTGGAAAATCACTAAGGAAAAAATCTTGTTATTTTTATCTTTTTCACTCACACTGTACCTAAAAGAATGTCTTTAGGTGAATGTTTTATAATTGTTGTTTGAACTGAAGAGAGCATTTCTATTATCCTATCCATATCTCTATTATCTTTGTCAACTACTCCCCAAACACCTACTTAATGAGTCTTTCAAGAATCCTTGAGATGCTAACAACAAGATTACTGGTTATGAGGTTCAGAATTAATCTCTTACTACTTTATTAAGATTTGGTATATTTGCTTATCTCTGGCATTTTATAATACCTTGAATTGCTGACAGTGTATCGGTAATCCTAGCCACAAATTATTTTAGTATGTAACTGACTCTTGAAATTTCAACTCATTAAAGGTACCTGTTGCTCTCTTACAAATATCTCTGTAATCCTCCAGATTAAGTTCCTCTGAAGTATTTGATTTACCTTTCTCATTAAGAGGACCATTCTCTTTAAAGGAAAAGAAAATTGAAATTTCAGATAAATCCTGCTTTCTCCATACAATATTTTTTGTTATCTATATGTTCCCAAAGCAATGATTCTAGTCATATCATATCTTTATCTTACCATCTTACTCTCTCTCCTCTTTTCAACCTACTTATACAACTTCATCTGACTATAAAGACCTTACACTTTTAGCCTAGCAATTCATATCTACAAGGCAAATCCAAAAAAGTTTACCTTCCCCCCAAACTGGGCTTCTTTGGTGTCTCAGAGGTAAAGAATCCTCCTGCCAAGCAGAACATGTGGGTTTAATCCCAACTCTGGGTAGGGAAAATCACCTGGAGAAGGAAACAGCAACCCACTCCAATATTCTTGCATGGGAAATCCCATGGAAAGAGGAGCTTAATGGGCTACAGTCCACGGGGTCTCAAAATTGTTGGACATGACTTAGTGACTAAAACCACAAAAACAAGTGTATTTTCCAGGTAATATATATGAGTAAATGTATATATAGTTTTATATGCATATATAAATATGCATGTATATTTTCCATTAGTGCTACTATATATCATTTATAAATTGTTCTTTGGAGTATTTTTATTTGAAAATATATAATATATTGCAAACACTGTGCATTGTTGACAAAAGTAGCTTGATCCTTCAGTTTTTAAAATTAATTTTAGTTTTTAAAATTATATAACAAATTGTCTCTTTTGGATATACAATCTGTAAATTTGAACACATATAGATCAATGTAACAGCATAATAATCAGGACACAGACTAGTTCCATCAGCCTACAATGCTCTCGCCTACTTCTCATTTCTGTTACACCTGATCCCCACCCCTAACTTTGGGCAACCATGGTTGTGTCCTCTAACACCACAGCTTTATGTTATCAAGAACAGCGTTCCACTGGAAACACATGGAATTTAGAGACTGACGTCTTTCACTCAGCATAAAGTCAAGGAGATTTAGNGATTTCTCTAGCCACTTCAGTTGTGCTTTTAATATGCTTACATGCTATCTTTATATCCTCTTTAGTAGAGTATGTTCAATGTATTGTCTATTTCTAACAGTTTTGATTCTTTTCCTGTTGAATTTTGAGAGTTCTTTGTAAATTTCAAGTACACAATTGTCTTTCTTATAAGTGATTTGGAAATATTTCTTCTTAGTTGATGACTTGCCATTTCAGCTCCTTCTTTTCCATGGAGGAAAAAAAAAGTCATTTTCTTATGTTTTCAGTTCAGTTCAGTAGCTCAGTCATGTCCAACTCTTCGCAACCCCATGGACCGTAGTGCACCAGTGCACCAGGCCTCCCTATCCATCACCAACTCCTGGAGTCTACTCAAACTCATGTCTATTGAGTTGATGATGCCGTTCAACCATCTCATCCTCTGTCGTTCCATTCTCCTCCTGCCTTCAGTCTTTCCCAGCATCAGGGTCTTTTCAAATGAGTCAGCTCTTCTCATCAGGTGGCCAAAGTATTGGAGTATCAGCTTCAATGTCATGTTCAATATATTAATTTTTTCTTTTATGAATTTGTTTTTGTTTCTATCTCTGTGTAGCCCAGGGTAAGAAACCTTGCTCCTATGTTTTCTTCTAGAAACTTTATAATTTTAACTTTTTTATTTAGCCATATGATCCAATTTGATTTAATTTTTATAAGGGAGTGAGGTTTAGATCAAGCTTTCTTTTTGCATAGGCACATTTGAATTTTTATCAAAATTTGTTGAAATGATTATTCTTTCTCTATTGAGTTGTTTTTGCAATTGTCTATGTTTTTATGTGTTTACATCTGGACTCTTTTCTGTTCCATTCATTCATAGGACCATTTCTTCACAAATACCAGAGTATCTTGACTGCAGTATTTCAAGCTAAGTCTTAAAATTAGCTTAATTCATGCAAATGTATTCTTTTCAAAACTGTTCTAACTACTACAGTTTATTCGCAAGTCCAGATAGATATTGAACCAGCTTGCTTTTATATAGGAAAAACTATATATATAAAGTATATTATATATAATATATGCATGTATCTAATGTAATAATGTACATATCATCTTCTGGAATTTTGATTAAAAATCATGCTAACTATTGATCAATGTGGAGAACTGGCATCTTTACTATGTCAAGTTCTCCAAACCATTAGCAGAGTAGTTCTCTCCATGTATTTAGACCTTCTTTGGTCGTCTGAGACTCAGTCTGGTGTCTGGGTGGTTGCCTACCTGTTTATTCAATCTTCTAAGTTTTGTGCTACTTAGAATGAGATTTACTCATGCAAAACTGTGGGTTATCTCAGGCATTCAGAGATTCCTTTACAGACATGCTTTCCCGAGCTCTTCCCCTTTGGGATCTTCTTGGTACTTATCAGTAACCTGGGAATTCTCTTTTCAGTCCTCCAGTTTAAGACAGCTGGCTTTTAATTATATCACTTTGCTGCTCACTTTTGCAAAAGACTTCATAGCAAGGGGACAGAGAGAGAAATAAATAACAGGGATCCCCTGACTCTTCAGAAATCAAAGCTCCTGGGATCAGGGAAGAAGGCTTTTCTCACTCAAGTTTGTGTTTCTCTAAGATCCAGACGGACCTTTGTCAAACTTCCA
The DNA here is from genome assembly GCA_006410935.1 of Redunca redunca. NCBI lineage: Eukaryota > Metazoa > Chordata > Mammalia > Artiodactyla > Bovidae > Redunca > Redunca redunca. The sequence goes on from SJYQ01003227.1 coordinate 1,022,874, forward strand.
GGGCATTGCTTGGAGCATAAGATGTGAAAGAATGGAAAAAAGCAAAGCAAAATAAATAACAACAAAACCAAGGGATTTCTATACTCTCTCATCACTGGAAGTTCCTTTTCTTGCTCCTAGAGCCAAAACCAGGATATATTCCCTGGAGCTCTGTCTGCATATGAGTTTCTGGCTGTCGGTGTTCAGACTAGAGAATAGGAGAGGTGGGGACAGAAAGGTAAACCCCACTCCATTTCAGCAGTTCCTGAATTCTGGCTTTAGCCCATTACTTTTATTATTATTATTATTATTATTATTTTGAGTTCTTAAATTCTTTCACATGTTCTGTTCAGATTTTATAAGTTGTATCAATGGGAGAGATGGGATAGAGTATGCTGACTCCACATATCAGATACCTGAATGTCCCATTCTGCATTTTAAATTACTGAATAGTATTTTGCCATATGAATTTACCACATTCATATAATCAGTCTCAAATTGATGAGAATTTACATTATCTCTAAAGGTTTACTATTTTTAAACATTTCTAGACAGGCTTGAAACCTACCTTTGTGCAATTATGTGTTTATTGCACTCTTATAAAGATAAATCCCTGGAAGTAGGCTTTCTGACCCTGTGTATGTCACTTTAATCACAGGTATACACTGCCAAATTGTTTACCAGACAGGTTGAAAACTTGATTCTTACCTTAGGTCTATCCGCTTCTTGCCTTTGCCAACAGTGAGTACCATTATTTACTTTAGTATTTGCTACTTTAGGACCAGAAATATATTAATATTTTATTTTTAATACTTTGGTCATTAATATTTAAGTTTCTTTCTGTTATATTTTCCTTTTATAATGTGCTGCTTATGCTTTTGTCCCACTGATCTCCCATACTAACATATAATAATGAGTTGCTTGCAGTTATTGAAGAATATTTAATTGTTGCTACATGTCTTGTATTTTTTCCCTAAATTATATCTGTTTTTAAAATGACTTAAAATTTTGGAGTTGAGGAGAGAGATAAATTAGGAGTTTGGGATTAACATATACATATTACTGTATATAAAATAGGTAAATAACAGGGAGCTACTCTTTAGCACAGAGAGTTATCACAATATCACAATAACTTGTAACAAAACAATCTGAAAACGTATATTGATGTGTGTATACATATAAAGCTGAATCACTTTGTTCACACTTGGAACTAATGCAACATTGTAAACTAACTCTACTTCAGTTAAAAAGGAACAGAAAATCTGCTTCCCTGGTGCCTGGTGGCTCAGACAGTAAAGAATCTCCCTGCAATGCAGACTTGGGTTTGACCCCTGGGTCAAGAAGTTTCCCTGGAGAAAGGAATGACTACGTACCCCAGTATTCTTGCCTGGAAAATTTCATGGATAGAGAGCCTGGTAGGCTGCAGTCCATAGGATCACAAAGAGTTGGACATGACTGGAGTGATTGAGCATACACGAGCATACATCCTGCATGCTGCTTCAACCATCTATTGAGGCAGGAAAACATATTCAAATGGAACTGAACCCGGGTCTCCTACATAGGAGGCAGATTCTTTACCATCTGAGCCATCAGAGTAATGGTCACATAGTTGTCCTGGGATAAAGGCAAAGTTGAGGCTTTCATTTTGATATCACACTCAGAAAAGCCTTCCCTCCATCAGCTCACTTGCCTGGTATTCAGAAACTTCTAATGGGTGCTTCATTCCCGTGCACCTCATGGCAAGACAGGTTCCTCATATTTGGCTGTGGGGACATTGTTTGATTCCACTCCAGAGTGCTTGTATGGCAACAAGTAATTGCTTTCTTCCAGAAATGCTATAAAGTTTACAATGGTTCACCTAACTGCACAATTAGGCACACTGAAGTTGGCAGTTTATTTCTTGACATACACTTTCCCCAAACCACCACAGCAAACTGTAGAGGAAAATACCCATTTAGCTTTGGGTCTGGAAATTCAACTACAAATGCCAAGGCTCTTATGCCAAGACATTCAGCCAATCCCAAGTTCACTTTGGCTTTGTATCCTGGTCTGGGGAGGGGGCCATGAAATGCACCAATGTATTTATAGGCTGGACAGATTTACTATTGAAAAATTTCCATAATGTGGTCTTTAAAGTTATATTTACAAAAATAAAAAGCAAAAGTGATTTTCCCTTTGGAATTCCCTAAGTCAAGGGAAATATTCATATGGTACAGCTAAGTATTCTGCCATGATTAAAAATGAATGCATACCAAAGAGTAAAAAATTAGCAGATATCACTAGGGAGGAACTTATCTGGAGCTTCTCTTCACAGAATTACTGTTGTTCTTGAATCAAAGATGTCACCCTTACCCTTCGTCACACAGCTCTCAGTTTCAACTAAAGCCAGGCTTTGACTAAAATAACAGTGATATTACCTGTAATAAAGGAATTAAAAATGTTTATTCACTGAAGACATTCTTTACCAGGCCATGGCAATTATTGCTATGTTTATTTTACCCTTGAGAAAAATGTAACCAAATTAACCTAAATAATGTCTTGGAAATTACTAATATCTGAGTACGTCTTTGTTCCGGATATTCTTTGCAGCCTTCAATAACTTCTTCCATTCATAGGTGGGTTGAGACTGACTTAGAAGAAAAGTCAAATTTCAACCTTGCACACTGAATTCAAAACCATATTGAAAACAAATGTGACCATTTGCTAGAATAACAACTTGGTATTATTTTTTCCATATGCATTTTGCTCTCTAATTTCCCAATTCCTCTATCCCTAAAGCTTGAAGTTCGCCATGTTTGACTTTATTAAGCATATAAAGAGGTTGCCGCAGCTTTGTGAAATGAAAATTTAGAACATTGCACAGGTGGCTGAGGAACTGCCAGAAACATAACAACGCAGGGCTAGTCCAAGAATTGGGAGGATCAACTTCTGGGATGTGAAAACTTCTGTGAAATGCCATTATTTTTCTTTCAGAAAACATAGTGAGGCATATGTGAGATGTAAAAGTTATTTCTTTCCCTCTGATCACTTTGCATATCAGCAGAGATGACTATAAAATTATGGAGAGGACATTTTTGTCTTGATGCCAGATCTCCAGGACTGATCTTCCAACACCCATAATTGTTCTCAGAGCCCTCATTCTGCAAGCCACCTGACCCCAAGTTCCATAGAAATGTGCCTGTGCTTACATGGCTTTGAATACTATGCGAGGTGTAAACTAGCCTTGCTAACATGTTTGCTGACCCTTAAGGGATGTGTGTTTAATAATAAGCCACTTTTAATGTCCACGAAAATCCTTCAAAAGCCAAGAGAGTAAACGCTGAGTAATCCGTATAAAGCAAGCTTCACTAATCTGTGTTTACAAAATAATGTCACTTTTACTTTTTCTAAATGACCTCATTTTTGTCATTATGGCTCTGCTTTTAAAAGAATAGAAATTAGGGTTTTCCAGAGTGTCTTGCAATTATTTTTAGGATGTTACACACTTACTCCCTGGGGCTTCCCCTGGTGGTTTAGATGGAAAAGAATCTGCCTGCCAATGCAGGAGACATGGGTTCAATGCCTGGGTTGGGAAGGTCCCCTAGGGAGGGAATGGCTACTTGTTCCAGCATTCTTGCCTGGAGAATCACATAGGCAGAGGAGCCTGACGGGCTGCAGTCTATGGGGTCACAAAGGAATGGGACACGACTGAGCAAATGAGCAACATTTCCACTTCCACTTGCTCCCACAAGTAAATCCATTATCTGATTTGGTAAATCCATATCCACCCTGGCATCCAGTCTATTCTCCATTTCCTGCCTGACTTGGTCCACTCACTGCACAAGAATGTCCAGGCTAAAGGTACCAATCCAGATGTTTCCACCAAGACTTGTCCTAAGCCTGGCAAAACATTTTGATTCCATGCAAATATTTTTGAGCAAGGCCTCCCTGCCTGACATACCTAGAAGCTAATTCCATGGTATTAGATTTAGGGGAAAGAAAGAGCCTTATTGTGAAGTCAGCTGGTAAGAAGACAGGAGGCAGGATTCAGTCCTATCTCCCCCATTCAGGGTTTGGGGTAAAAGATAAAGGGTTAGAGGAGATTTACACTTGGAAGCTGACTAGTACATATAAGCTACTCCTGGTTCTGGAAGGCAGATTTTTCCTTCATGAAGAACTGCTCATTTCATGAAGGGCTCCTGTGGTGACCTTTCTATTCTTTCAGTTCCCTAGAGGAAATGTCCTTAGTTCCCAGGTCATCCTGGGGACATGGATTCCCATCTAACATATCGGGGGGGTGGGTGCCATCTCTGTAAAGTGGCTCGAGATTTAATTAGTCAATCAATGAATTTAAGGAAGCAAAACTAGGTTAAGTTGGTCCATGTTTTACATGCTGTTTCACAAAGCTAGCGAGAAGAGCTTCCTCTTCAACTCTGTGACTTAAGCAGGTCACATCCTCTACAGTTTCTCTTAAGCAGTTGTATGAAGGCTGCCTCCCAACTCCTAAGACTAGACAGCCAATGAAATACATTTTACTATAAAAAATATTGAATGAACATGTACTATTTTATTGCATGAAAACCACTCAAATCAAAACTGCATATACATATGTTAATGTCTTTCTATTACTTAAATAAATAGTATGAGGTGGACCAGAAGTAAAAATCAAACTCATTAGATTGGTGGGAGAGAAAGTGCATCTAAGGGTTACAAGCAAAGAGCTCAGGTACTTTAGTAAAAGCAATACCACAATGGCAACTTTTTAGTAATATGTCCATATGCTAAGGGGAGTTCATCTGAATTTTGTTTCCAAAGAAGCAGCATGACTTAGTGAACTCCTAAGATGAAGTGTCTGCAGGGTCTATGTCACCTTGAGCCTTCAGTAGCCATGTGACTTTAAATTAGGTAGTTAGCTTACTTGAGGGGCTTCCCTGGGAACTCAGACAGTAAAGATTCTGCCTGCAATGCATGAAACCTGGGTTCAATCCCTGGGTCAGGAAGATCCCCTGGAGAAGGAAATGGCAACCCACTCCAGTACTCTTGCCTGGAAAATTCCATGGATGGAGGAGCCTGGTGGGCTACAGTCTGTGGGATTGCAAAGAGTCGGACTTGACTCAGCAACTTCACTGGTTCACTAGCTTCCTTGAGCCTAATGTGTAAAATGGAGACCATGATAGTACTTACTTCATAGAAACCACAAATCCATCAATTATATGTGTTAAAAATATGGGCCAAGGACAAATCTGTCCTGTACTGAAATGCCTTTTAGAGATTAGTAACATAGTTTGCTTGTGAAATTCACAAATCAGTGACAATCACTCAAGAGAATGTAGTGAGTTTTAGCTACGTGTACTTCTGTGCTTTGAAAAGGAAATGAGTTAAAATTCAGCTGTTCTTGCTGTCATAATCAGGGGGAAACTCAAAAATATCGCTAGAAAAATATGTCTTTAGGTTTTCTGGTCTTCACAGAAATCGAGATGGTACAAATATAGCAGACATGTCATTCTTATGAATTTTTCTTTTCAATCATGCTCATTCAAGAGCATGTTTTCATGCTTTTTTTTTTTTTAATGTGTATGACCTGGCTCTAAATGCTGAGCTACTAGGTTTTAGTTAATGTCATGAAGCTCACTCATCTGCTCTCTGAATTCTCCCTAAAGCAAAGATATATTCAGGAAAGGATAGTATGTCTGGGAGCACCATTTATGACCTCATGCTACAGAAATTAGGTTGGGCAAAATTTTGTCAAAAATTATAGTCAGCAGATCATTGAAAGAGTAGAAACCTACTAATTAAAAAGCAACCCTGTCATTAGGAAAACCTGGATAAACTTGGATGAATTACATGTATTTATATTTGGGATTATGGAGGTTTCCAGTGTATACATCATTTAAAGCTGTGTTATCAAGGATTCCACTTGTTAACTTTTGACACCTGATCACTAATTTGCAAGTAACCTAAAATACTCGTGTTGTCATTTTCAGAAATTCATATTAACTGAAATTTTAAACATGGATTGATTTGATGGGAGAAATCAGAAAGAAAGGCTGAGAAAGAAAAAGAGAGAAAGAAAGGAATAAATGAAGGCAGGGAAAGAGGGAGAGAGAAAGAAAGAAAATAGCAAGAGAGAGGAAGAGATAAAGGAAAATGGCTTTCAGGATGGATGTAGGAGATCTGTAAGATAATAAGGGAAACTAGTTTCAATCTGATAATGAATAGAAAATTTTTTAAAAAAGAGGATGTTTAAAGGAGTCAGTTCAGTTCAGTCGCTCAGTCGTGTCCGACTCTTTGTGACCCCATGAATCACAGCACACCAGGCCTCCCTGTCCATCACCAACTCCCAGAGTTCACTCAGACTCATGTCTATCGAGTCAGTGATGCCATCCAGCCATCTCATCCTCTGTCGTCCCCTTCTCCTCCTGCCCCCAATCCCTCCCAGCATCAGAGTCTTTTCCAGTGAGTAAACTCTTCGCATGAGGTGGCCAAAGTACTGGAGTTTCAGCTTTAGCATCATTCCTTCCAAAGAAATCCCAGGGTTGATCTTCAGAATGGACTGGTTGGATCTCCTTGCAGTTCAAGGGACTCTCAAGTCTTCTCCAACACCACAGTTCAAAAGCATCAATTCTTCGGTGCTCAGCTTTCTTCACAGTCCAACTCTCACATCCATACATGACCACTGGAAAAACCATAGCCTTGACTAGACGGACCTTAGTCGGTAAAGTAATGTCTCTGCTTTTCAATATGCTATCTATGTTGGTCATAACTTTTCTTCCAAGGAGTAAGTGTCTTTTAATTTCATGGCTGCAATCGCCACCTGCAGTGATTTTGGAGCCCCAAAAAAATAAAGTCTGACATTGTTTCCACTGTTTCTCCATCTATTTCCCATAGAGTGATGGGACCGGATGCCACGATCTTCATTTTCTGAATGTTGAGCTTCAAGCCAACTTTTTCACTCTTCTCTTTTACTTTCATCAAGAGGCTTTTTAGTTCCTCTTCACTTTCTGCCATAAGGGTGATGTCATCTGCATATCTGAGGTTATTGATATTTCTCCCGGCAATCATAAAAATATTAATGTTTTATTAGGAACTATGTATGCAAGTCAGTATAAGAAATATGACAGTGGCCGATGTGAAATGCTGTAGAAAATAAACCATAAACTTTCATTTCTGTGTCTGTGTGTGCTTAGTTACTCAGTCATGTCTGACTCTGCAACCCCATGGACGGTGGTCCTCCAAGGCTCCCCTGCTCATGGGATTCTCAGGCAAGAATATTGGAGTGGGTAGACGCTCCCTTTCCCAAGGGATCGTCCCAGCACAGGGCTCGAACCCAGGCCTCCTACATTGCAGGCAGATTACCATCTGAGCCGTCAGGGAAATCCTTTTCATTCTGACATCCAGAAAAACAGCAGAATTCAAACCTGCAGAATAGGGCTCCCAAATAGAAACAAGATGACTTCCAAGGGTTACACTGGTTAAATCAATGTAAATTCGATTCTACTAAACATAGGCAGGGCTTCCCAGGTGGCACTAGAGTTAAAAAAATCCTACTGCCAGTGTAGGAAACATAGGAGAGAAGGGTTCCATCCCTGGGTTGGGAAGATCCCTTGGAGAAGGCCATGGCAATCCACTCCAGTAATCTTGACTGGAGAGCTTCCCTGGTGGCTCCTGGTGGTGAAGAATCCACCTGCAATGTGGGAGACCTGGGTTCTATCCTGGGTTGGGAATATCCACTGGAGAAGGGAATGGCTACCCACTCCAGCATTCTAGCCTGGAGAATTCCACAGACTGTATAGTCCATGGGGTCACAAAGAGTCGGAGACAACTCAGTGACTTTCACAACAAAAACAATCCTGCCTGGTGAATCCCCTGGACAGAGGACCCTGGTAGGCTACAGTCCATGAGTTGCAAAGAGTCAGACATGGCTCAAGTGATTTAGAACACATGCAAACATAGGCAGAAGTCCTTCAGGGCTGAATATTTCCCAAACTGTAGCCATGAAATGAAAAGGAAAGTCAGCTCTGGAAGATTTAATTGGCTCACATTTTGAAGAGAAAAATCTGTCAACAAAAGAAGATAACCTATGTCGAAACTGCTGACGCTTGAAGAAGTACTTTGCCACTTTTGCTTTCAGCTCCCAAAGTGGGAGAACTCCAACCACGACAGACACTTTTGGTAAACTGGGAACTGTGTGAAGTGTTTCCAAGCCTCCCCAAAGGATTTTTTTTTTTTCCTTTTTGATACAAACAGGACAAAGCTTAGCCCAATGGAAAGACATAGTAAATAAACAGATCCATTTTAAGGTGAAAATAGTTTTATTTTCCCCTTCTGCAGTTAGTATTGGCAAAATATATTAGAAATTACTAAAAAACATAATGGAATGAATGGCCCTTCTATATGCCATTATTCAGAGATAATTACTATGAACATTTACTTTATCTTTTTGGCTTTTACTACTATGGATCTGTGCTTGCTGTCATATATTACACAAAGAAATAATGCTATATGTGTTGTATGCCTTACCTTCAGATTTAGCTTTAAAAGATTTCTAAATTTTTAAATTATTTTCCTGAATGTTATAAAGATATAGAAAGTGTAGTGAGCTCCCAGGTATTACTACCAGGACTTAAGTAAGTATCAACCTAATCATGTTTTATCCACACCCCACCTACTCATCACCATCCCCAAATGTGGGTCATTATAAAAATTTGCAGATATTATGTCCATTTATCTGAAAGTATCTCTAAAGATATGGATTCCTTTTTAAAAATAGCAAAACTATTGTCTCATCTAAAAAGCTAACTAAAATTCCTTAATATAATTAATTATTCAATGTTTGTCCATGTTATCTGTCCATGTTATCAATTTTTTTGTTATTTATTTTCACTGTGATCTAAATCAGTTCCATATAGAATAATGTATGTCTTAAATTCTTTTTAATTTATTTCTTTCTATTTTCTCATTCCTTTAATTTTTGCAATTCATTTTGCTGATTATAACCCTGTGGTATTATTCAATATGTTCTTCAGGCCTTGTATTTCCAGTAAATTAAAACCTATAGAAGCAATCAGGTTTAGATTTAGCTGTATTATATTTCATTATATACAAATTTTACCTACAATCATATTGATGATTATTTCAATTACTTTATAGGTTTTTACTTCTATAAACATCAATGTCATAAAATTTCTAATGCATATATCTTTGTACGTTTGTTAAATTAGTCACTAAAGCAAATTCTCTGAAGTTTTCTTGTAGAACATAAAGGGCATACATTTTTTAAACACTGGTTGGCATGTGTTGTCACATCAGCATTCAGAAAAGGAATGAAACTTTTGAATGAATCACACTTGGTGTATCTGAAGGTCTATTTCCTCACATTATTTTTAAAAATATGGCTTTTAAAAGGTATTTTCAGGTAAAACAGTGTTTTTATTTTTCATTTATTAACTTGAATTTTTGTCATTGGTGAGTTTGACCAACTTGTTTACGATTGTAATATTATATTTAAAACTAGTAAATTGATATTTCCATTCCTGTATCATCCCCTTGTATGATGATTAGCCTGACAGCAAGATGAAATCTGAAATATTAAATTGAGGGAGGGGGTGGTTACTATAAACTTAAGACCTGATTCTGTTACACAGCAGTTTGATTAAATTATGGTTCTTATAGTACTTGCATGCTTGATCTTTCCTTGCTTTAATATTAGCACCATGGGGATGAAGTAGGAAAAGTAAATTTTGATTGTATGAAGATATGACTTTAATTCTATAAACTTGAAGGCACATATAGAAACCAAAGACCTTAGCATTTTTTTTCTCTCAGACCAATCTTTATAATTATTTTTTCTTTCTTACTAAACTGAGACCATAGAAGCTTTCTGATTTTTCATTATTCTTGAAAAATTCTTAAATGCTTCAATTGGAATATAATTTGCTTTCGCCAGCACCATGCTTTGTGCCTGAGAGATAATGTCTTTCTTCATAAATGTCCTTGCCTCTGGAGTGGTCTTGAGTAGAGCTTCAGAAAGTGATCATTTTCACTCTTACAGGAAAGTTTCCCAGCAGAGTATCTTCCCTTGTTGGATTTCATTTTCCTTGGCAGCCTACAGGGATGGTGTCAGGATAATATATTAGGCTATTTCATATTATCATCTTGGGAGTTTTGCTATTCTTTTGGTATTTTTCTGACAAATTAGCAGTTAATGTAAGACGGTGGCATGAATTACAGGGAATTTTTTTCTGTTTTTTGTTTCAATAATAAGTTTGAAACCAATTGAAAAATTATTTTTAAAAATAAAATCCTCTCTTTTTTAAAAAATTAATTCACATGTTCCTTATTTAACAAGTAAGTTTCATGCTTGGGTAGAAAGCAATGTAGGGCTTTCCTGGTGGAACTGGGGTAAAGGATCTGCCTGCCAATTCAGGAGATGCAGGTTTGATTCCTGGGTCAGAAAGATCCTCTGGAGAAGGAAATGGCAACCCGCTCCAAGATTCTCGCATGGGAAATCCCAGAGGAGCCTGGTGGGCTACAGTCCATGAGGTCACACAAGAGTTGGACATGATTTAGTGACTAAACAACAAAACCCAACATATATAAGAAAATTCCCTACAGGAAGACATGTGTATGCTGCCACCCTACACAATAAACTGTAACATTCTGCATAGGTGAAAAGAGCAGTGCGGTGTTAGTCTCATTCTCCGAGGGCAGAGACGTGTTATTACAGCAAATGTCATAGAGGCGTTGTTTCCCCTCTCCCTTAAATAAATATATTTCGAAGTCCTAACGTTCAGTACATGTGTTTGTGAGCTTGAGATAGGATCTTACAGATTGAAAAAAAAAATGGAATGAGATGATTAGGGTGGACTCTAGCCCAACATAATTGTTAGTTTCATATAAATAGGGAAATTTGGACACAGAGAAGGATGAGCAGGGGAGTACCACGTGAAGACACACAGAAAGAGAAAGCAGGCAAGCCCATGACGACGGAAGCAGAGACTGCAGTCATGCGTTCACAATCCAAGGAAGGGCGGGGGCTACCAGAGGCTGGAAGAAGCAAGGAAATCATTGCCCCTGGAGGCTCAGAGGCAGCAAGGCCCTGCCAGGAGCTTGGTTTTGGACTTCTAGCCTGCAGACCTGGCTGGAAGACGTCTAGTCCACATTTCTGTTATTTCAAGCCATGGAGTTTGTGGTCCTTTGTGATGGCAGCCCCAGCAATTTAATGTAGTACTTATAGTTGATATAGTTGGAATAGAAGTTGGAGGTGAGGGTTTGGGGATTGATCTTAACTATAAAAATTGACTGAAGTGTCACTTTCTTCAGAAAGGGCTCTTTCATGGCCCCTAGGATAGTTTAAGAGCACATCCTGTCTATCTCCCTGGCGTATTGTAAATTCCATTTATAAATGTGGGAACACCTTGTTTTGTAGCCACCTTTGTTTCCCTATGAATTCTGTAAGAACAAGGATCAATTTCGTTTACTCTCTCCTTGTTCTTTTCTGTTAAGAAGCAATGCCTGTCAGGATTGTGCAGTGTCTTCCAAATAAGATTAAAACACCTTCCAAATTTCCCATTCACACAAACACCCCCCACACACACACACATATACTTATGTATATGAATGAATACGTTCAGAATTCCATCAAGTTAACCAAAATGAATTGGAGAAGGCAATGGCACCCTACTCCAGTACTCTTGCCTGGAAAATCCCATGGACAGAGAGGAGCCTGGTGGGCTACAGTCCATGGGGTCGCTAAGAGTTGGACACCACTGAGCAACTTCACTTTCACTTTTCACTTTCATGCATTGGAGAAGGAAATGGCAACCCACTCCAGTGTTCTTGCCTGGAGAATCCCAGGGACAGGGGAACCTGGTGGGCTGGCTGGCGTCTATGGGGTCACACAGAGTAGGACACGACTGAAGTGACTTAGCAACCAAAATGAATACGTTCAGAATGCCACCAAGTTAACCAAAGAACTTGTGTCTCTATGAAATCTACTTTCCACGTAAATACCAGCCAGGTGCACCTTGTCTCCATAAACAATCTTGCTCAAAAAGCAGTGTGAAAATTCTATACTGAGAGAGTAATTATTATTTCACTGGCTAAACCACCATAAAGTAAAATGACTGCAGGAAAGGATAGATTTCCAATTAAATAGGCAAATAAAGTTATTCAGTTATATTGTTATCAGAAACTTGAAATCTACCTTTTATCTTGAATAAAAGAGTAAAAACAATGTCACTTATAGAACATGAATAGTCATTCTGTTATAAAGCTATCTCATATTTGAAAAATTGGCTCATTCTTTCCAAGAAATTAGTTGCTTCTATTCCTATGTTATAAATGTAGATCTCTTCAATTCCTATGTTATAAATGTAGATCTCTTCTATTCCTATGTTATAAATGTAGATCTCTTCTATTCCTATGTTATAAATGTAGATCTCTTCAATTCCTATGTTAAAATATCATAGTAGGGCACAGTTTTTTTCACCTTTTTGACTTTGCAAGGCTAGTAAGGGTTCCCTTAAGGGTGCCCTTGCCGAGCTCTCTGTCCTCCCTGTACTTTATGATCACGGCTATGCATGGACTCAATTAGCAGTAGATAATGTGTCCTTAAAATAGCATTAACGCCAGTGTATATTTCATCATTTTATTTCCCCCAATAAAACTTTCATATTTGAACTTTGCTTTTCTTGTATTAACAAATAAATAAAAAATGAATAAGAATTAGCTGACTTTCCATGGCATTCTAATGAGATGGAAGATGATTTTAAAAATAAGTAAAAATCTTAAAAGCAAATAGCTTACAACAGTTGTTGATGCATTGTACTGTTAAAACAGAACTCCTTGGAGTTGCCTGTTGCTGACCTCTTCTACCAGCCATGGGCGGGATGGGAGGAGCTTGGGTCTTTGTCAGTGAGCCTCAGAAAGTAGGTGTTTAATCCTGAGCTCTGCGCAGTGACCTCCTGGTAGTTACAGCGCAGTATCTGGTTGCCAGCAACGATGAAAGAGTTGCCAGAGGGACTCTCCGGTCCTGCCAGCTCGGCAGTGATGATGACTGAGGTCAGGGAGAGGGGAGAGAGTCTGGACTCCCAGAAGCAGCTGTCATCAACCCAGAGAAGCCAAAAGCAATCTCTTCCAACCAAATCCCTTATCAGAAATTTCCTTCAAATCCAATGATATGTTCTACCTCACAATTTACAGTGACATGGCAGTTTTATGCTGATAATGCGCCATTGCTTTTCTTAGAAACCAAAAGCTCTCTGCAGCTGCCAAGATGTCCTTGGAGAAAATCATAGCTTTTCAATGTCTTCTTGCTGCCTTCCTAAACATTTATAGCATAAGCATTCATGTTTAATAGTCATGAGTGGTGGTAAATCATCATGAAATGACCCTGTCCCCGGTATTTCTTTAAGTGACTATCAACTTCCATTGATAAGAGTAAATCATTCATTTAATACCTTATCCCAGTCTTTTCTGCCAAGTTTATAATCCTGCCTTTTTTTTTAACTTTTCAGTTTTTATTATGAACTTCCCTGTTAGCACTTACTTAAAATATATATATATGTGTATATATATATATGTGTGTGTGTGTGTGTGTGTGTGTGTGTGTGTAATTGCTTTACAGTGCTGTGTTCGGAGAATGCAATGGCAACCCACTCCAGTACTCTTGCCTGGAAAATCCCATGGACGGAGCCTGGTGCGCTGCAGTCCCTGGGGTCGAGGAGAGTCAGACACGACTGAGTGACTTCCCTTTCACTTTTCACTTTCATGCGTTGGAGAAGGAAATGGCAACCCACTCCAGTGTTCTTGCCTAGAGAATCCCAGAAACGGGGGAGCCTGGTGGGCTGCCGTCTATGGGGTCACACAGAGTCGGACACGACTGAAGCGACTTAGCAGCAGCAGCAGCTGTGTTAGTTTCTGCTGTATAATGAAGTGAATCGGCTATAAGTGTACATATATCCCCTCCCTCTTGAATCTCTCCCAACCAGCCCCATCCCACCCCTCTAGGTTCAGAGCACCAAGCTGAACTCCCTGGGCTATACAGAGTGTTCCCAATAACGATGTTTCATACATGGTGAAATTCCCCGCTGGTTCAGTCGGTAAGAATCAGCCTGCAATGAAGCGTTCAATCCCTGGGTCAGGAAGATCCCCTGGAGAAGGAATTGGTGACCCACTCCAGTGTTCTTGCGTGGGAAATCCCATAGACAGAGGAGTCTGGTGGGCTACAGTCCACAGGGTCGCAAGAGGTGGACACGACTTAGTGTCTAAACCGCCACCACAGTGTATATGTCAATCCTACTCCCAATTGTTAGCTCAAAGGAACAAATATAAGTGAAACAAAAGTTATTCTTTAAACATGATTCAGAATCTTATTTATTTATGTATATGTATATATAGAGAGAGAGTTTTCAAGGTCTTTAGCTCTCCACAGTAATATTTATTGTCACCGATAACTGAGAGTTGATTTTTTCATGCTGGGCCGGGGCCCAGGAAGGATTAGTTCCACCAGATTAATGTGTTTTTCTTTTTTCTTGTGAAGCCAACCTGAGCCATCACAGGGGAAGTCGGGGAGTTTCTATAGTCCTTGGATGCGTCTTTCCTGTGCAGAAAGGCCAGCATAATTTCTAGAATAGGAGACGCACATTTTAAGGATTCTTGGAGGGAAAGGTAAGCTTGCATTGACAAACCCTGGGAAAACCTGAAATCACAAACAAATTGGGTGTTTTACTTTGAGTTCCTGCAAAGAGTTAAGCTATCTGCTTCATTAAGAAATATTTATATGGAGAAACAATCCAAGTGACCTTGATAGGTGATGCCACATGCATTTGATAGAAAATAAACAAAATGATAAGCAAAAAGGATTAGATGATCCCATATAGCAATGTGAAGATTAAATGTAGTGTTAATTACACAAAGCAAAGCATGGAATATCTATAGTATAATATGATGTTTTGTTTAAACACACTTGAAGAGTAAAACGTAGATACTTGAATATTTGTGTAGTGGTATATGAGTTTATTTATTAGTAAATTAGTATTTCCTAGGGAGGAATGGGTCCAAAGAACCTGCTAACAATGGTTACTTGGAATAAGAAGGAAAGAAAATTTTCCTTAAAGAATAGTTACTTGCTATGTTGTTCACATTTTACAAGTGTGCGTGTGTATTTTGTTTACATAAAGCAATGTCATTACTAAACATTTAGATGATACCATTTGGGGCACTGTTAGCATGTTTTTAGCCTTTTAACCTCATATGTGAAATAGAAACACATAAATAACAACAAATCTTATGATGAAGTTATATGGAAAGTAGCTGCCTAACCCTAGAAATAAGGTTCAAAGTCCTCCAATATTATAAAATTCTTTCATCCATAAGCAACTTCAGTCATAATGAAGACTGAATAGAATTCAACTCTATTCTGGGAGTCAAACATTATTATTTCTATCTAGATTCTTAACTTGAATTTGCTTTTTTAGCCTCTAAACCTATAGCAGAGCATGGTGATTAAAATAGAGAATAGTAAAAAGCATAGGACTTTAGAAGGTGATACTTTGTGAAGACAGCTGGCATTTCTTTAATTTAGCTACTGCTGTGGAAAACAGTTTAGGTTTTTCTTTGCCTTTACAATTTAAGACTATGAAAACTTCATAATTGCATCCCATGTAAAATACTTCAAACTGAGGAAGTGTGACAATGAAAAAAAATCAGAATTAATTGTATGTTTGTATGAAATGTACATTTGAAAATCAGTTTATTATGATGATGTTTTGCTAAGATTTAGGTATGCTAACTATCATATGATTAATAACTACTCTGAGTTTAAAAACACCTCACTATAGATGCAAAACAGTGGCTGAGTTTATTTTGGGCTCCAAAATCACTGCAGATGGTGATTGCAGCCATGAAATTAAAAGACACTCACTCTTTGGAAGGAAAGTTATGGCCAACCTGCTGCTGCTAAGTCACTCAGTCATGTCCGACTCTGTGCGACCCCTTGGACGGCAGCCCCCCAGGCTCCCCTGTTCCCGGGATTCCCCAGGAAGGAACACTGGAGTGGGTTGCCATTTCCTTCTCCAATGCATGAAAGCTAGATAGCATATTAAAAAGCAGAGACATTACTTTGTCAACAAAGGTCTGTATAGTCAAGGCTGTGGTTTTTCCAGTAGTCATGTATGGATGTGAGAGTTGGACTGTAAAGAAAGCTGAGCACCAAAGAACTGATGCTTTTGAACTGTGGTGTTGGAGAAGACTCTTGAGAGTCCTTTGGACTGCAAGGAGATCCAACCAGTCCATCCGAAAGATCAGTCCTGGCTGTTCTTTGGAAGGACTGATATTGAAGCTGAGACTCCAATACTTTGGCCACCTGATGTGAAGAGCTGACTCATTGGAAAAGACCCTGATGCTGGGAAAGATTGAGGGCAGGAGGAGAAGGGGACGACAGAGGATGAGATAGTTGGATGGCATCACCGACTCAATGGACATGGGTTTTGGTGGACTCTGGGAGTTGGTGATGGACAGGGAGGCCTGGCGTGCTGTGGTTCATGGGATTGAAAAGTCGCTCGACATGACTGAGTGGCTGAACTGAACTGAATAATAGCTTCTGTTTTAGGTGCATTTGAAATTTAAAAAAATAAAAAAATAACACCATGGACTTAGATCTATTTTTGTTCAGGAATTTAGTGCAACATATTAAACAACTATGTCACCCATGATTTTTGCAACCATTCTTTTCATTCAGCTATAGCATATAGGCTAAAAAAGTAGCTCAATGATATCATAAAAATGAGAAACAAATTATTTATAAATCTAAAGTAATATTCCAAAATCAAATCACTAATCATGGCTTAAAAATTATAGCTTTCCAAATAACAGATATGACAATGTCCATCACACTAGTAAAACATATATCAAATAACATTTGTGTGAATATCAAGAATATGTAAGAGGGCATAAGATACACAGATGATTGTCTACAAATTGAATTACTAAAGCAGATAAAATGATATCACTAGTAGCTATTATTTCTTTGAAACACAAGGAGAATATTTAGCTAACACATTTGAAGTCTGATGTAAAAACAGGCAAATTTCAAACTGGCTAGGTATATTTTGCAATTATGAATGCACTCAAAAATATTATCTAATATATTTCCACAATTTAAGTACTTGTTACTTAATGTTCTAGCTAGACATCCAAGATTTACTAAAGGCCTACATTCTTTTTTTTTTTTCCAGCCAAGAAAAATATCAGCCTCTACTATGCAGAAGTTTATCCTAATAGATTTGGCAAGAAAAATGAGGTGTGTTTCTTGGAGTAACCGAGCAAACCATTAAGCACAGCTGTTTTCTCTCTGCTGAGACAAATTATCCCTGGTGTACTCACTCCACAGGACCCCATAATGTGTAATCCCATCTACCTTGCTTAGTTCAAATCCAAGGAAGGACTTTCTCCCAACTCTCTTAATTTCTAGGGAGAGTAACTGGTGTTATGGAGAGTCAGATGTTTTAAGTTGTAATATTTGAGCTGTTAAGTATTTATGGAGGACCAAGGACAGCAGAAGTGTAGTCCAAAAGAGGCAGCTACCTCATCAATGACTGTCTAGGGTCCAAAAGTACAAAACCCTGAGAGTACAGAATGCTTGCCCTTTCTAAGGATCGAAAAGGGTATTCCTGTTCCTTCAAATTGCAAAGACACCTCAAAGTTAAGAAAACATCTGAAGGATTTGTTGCTTTGTACTTGTACCAAAGTTCACTTTAAACAATGATGCTTACACAGTGTATAAAATTGCTCTGGATATCTTCAAAGTGTGTACAGTAAGATTAAAAGAATAGAAAAGTTGTGACAATTAGAAATATATGAAGCCACTAAATTGACGCTTCTTCAAACAACTACTTAAAAACATTTCAACCTATCATGAATATTTTTGTCAATACAATAAAATAAACTGTTAGAAAAATTCTATGTAAAAAAAGACATAACAAAATACAAGCCTACTGATCAGGCACTTGAATATCCTGGCAATGTAAAATTGCTGTTAAGTTGTTTGAAACACTGTGTCTGCATTTGTCTCATAGGAGACACATAATAAACATTCCATAAATGTACAGTGATCTCCAAATCACGCTGTGAGTAGTTTCACTTTATGCTGAGGTAAGAACTGATGACGTCTTATGTAATAAGAACCACATATTTTAAAGCTCATCTTGAACATCTGTAAAATTATGGTTTCAACAGATGGTCTTTCCTGCCTCTAAGATTCCGTGCCTACTATTGGTGTAACTGAAGGAAAGGCTGCAGCTAACGGAAAGAAGCCTGGTTATTAATACTAACACAACCAGCATTCTCAGTAAACTTACTAACTCAACTCTTGAATTTAGAGATGGTCTAAGTTAACTCTTTATTCTAAAGGCTTCTTTGAAAAACACAAACTCCACAAATGTTCTCAGAATGTATAATCTCTAAAACCATCAAAATACATACTTCTGCTGCTGACTGCTAAATTGCTTCAGCCATGTCCAGCGACTCCGTGGACTGTAGCCCGCCAGGTTCTTCTGTCCATGGATTTTCCAGGCAAGAATGCTGGAGGGGGTTACCATGTCCTCCTCCAGGGATCTTCCCCTCCCAGGGACTGAATCTGTGTCTCTTTCTTATGTCTCCTTATTGGCAGGTGGGTTGTTTACCACTAGTACCACCTAGAAAGTTCAAAAATACTATATATAGATAACTAAGAACCCATCTACCATCTACCCATCTACCCATCTCTGTACAGCACAGAGAACTGTACTCAATATTCTGTAATGGCCTATATGAGAAATGAATCAAAAAAAGAGTGTAGCTATGCTTATGCATAACTGATTCACTTTGCTGTACACCAAAACTAACACAACGTTGTAAATCAACTATATTCCAATTGTTTTTAATCTTATGTCTCACAGGTAACTGAAATTAACATTAGCATTTTCTTCTGAGAGTTGCATTTAGTTGCAGACTGATCTGGTAACTACACAGTTTTTGCCTAATAATCATCATATTTCCAGACAGACATCATGTTATTTAATGTTCTGTTGCAATAACAGAATATTAAAGTTCTCAGGCCATAGAAACTAGATTTATGTTTAAACACATATCCTAAAGTAATTAAATTCCAGTGTTTGAACAGTTTAAAAAATGAGAAAAATCAGCACTTTCTTAGGTTATAAGAGTTCAAGAGCAGAAATGATAAGCCAATGAAAGCAGGATACATTAGGAGGTAAACAGGTCATTATCGATACTTTCGGATATCAGGTTTAAGCAGTAACCTCTGCTAAGTAGGCACCAATTAATGGTTCTACATATAAAGTAAAAATATCACATGTTATTATATGTAGCATTACTATTTATTGTACAAAGTTCATCTTAGTCTGACATAATGCAATAAAAAAAACATATCTATGGGTTTTTCTAAAAGTCCACTTCACATGAACAAAATTTCTTTTGTAGAAGCCCCAGATGTAATCAGACAAAAATGTTTAATTTATTTTGGGAGTTAAAAGATTAAGTTACAATTCTTGTAGCAATACAGAAGTTACAAACCATAGACATAAATGCTAAAAGCTGCCTTTTGAAAGAGAAGAAAACTTATTAAAAAAAAAAAAAAGAATTGTTTTAACTCGTGCCCATGAGTTAAAATGAGTTCATGGGCTCTCATTGAAGAAAACTGTGAAATAACTGATATATGTTGTTTGAGTAGTTCTAAAGTGAAGTTATTTTCCCTGAAAGGTACCATGTAGATTATGTTCTATGTAGGATCTGCACTCACTAAAGTATACTGAGCATTTTAAGATTTCAAAGTCACTATCAGACACTGCTGAATGAAATACTGTTTGAAAATGAGTGTTATAGCTGTAAAAATAGATAAAAGATGAAGATTATAATGGTGATAGTGATATGTGCATATTTAAATAGAAACGATAGTATCTTAAAAGATATGGAAGATAGCAATGGATATGAGTCAGATTTAAAACTTTGTTTTTAAAAACAAAGTTGTTATCGCTGATTAATTGTAATATAATCATCAAAACAAGGAAAGGGGAAAGAGATTGACATGGCAATGTAAAAATTAACCAGAAGATCTCCACACCTTCTGGAAGCTGTGTGTTACGTTTCTAGCCGGGAGAACTGTTAGCAGATTCCATTTACTTTCAGAAACCTTAGCACACTCAAGAGGAAGCTGAAAAGAAACAACCCAAAGAGAGTCCCAGACTGGGGAGGACTGACAAAAGTGTCGTCTGGATGTGGTTCTTTTCTCACCGTATTTTCAGCTGCACTAATTTCAAACTTTGAGGATATGCTTATGTCACTTGTGGTGAAACAGACCTGCCCATTCCCAGTGCCATTCAATTACATGACCTGCAGGGCATGAGAACTGAGCTAGGTCACTACAGTCTGCCACGTAAAGATGAAAAAAAGAGGAAATATGTTAAATAAAAGGGAAAACACACGTACCCTTTCCTTTAGGCAAGCCTCACCTCTCTATTTTTGAATGGTGAGTTAGAAATGAAGACCATTATGGAAGTTTCCTGAGAAAGATGAACATACATGCAGATTGCCACCACTCATAAAGCAGGTGAGTTTTCATACTATTCAGGCCTTCCATTTTCCAACAAGTGGAACATTCATGATGAAAGGCCATGTTACTAACTATAGGCCTGTCTTACCTCCCCAATCTCAGTCATTCCAATAATAAGTTCA
Source organism: Redunca redunca (assembly GCA_006410935.1). Lineage (NCBI taxonomy): Eukaryota > Metazoa > Chordata > Mammalia > Artiodactyla > Bovidae > Redunca > Redunca redunca. Next base: position 1,043,565 of record SJYQ01003227.1, read on the forward strand.
ATGCTGTTGTGTAAATTTAAGCATTAATCTTCCTCAGTATTTTGTGATATTGGTGGGACAATCGTAGATGGGAGTAAACTAATTTCTTAAAATTTCTATCAAATGTGTAATTCTCTTAGATGAGGGCATTTTCCCTATGAGGAATTCAGAGCTACATATTCTGAGAGTTATAACTAATATGAGTCTATCTGCCACTTATAGGGAGAAGGAAATGGCAACCCACTCCAGTATTCTTGCCTGGAGAATCCCAGGGACAGAAGAGCCTGGTGGGCTGCCATCTATGGGGTCACACAGAGTTGGACACGACTGAAGCAACTTAGCATGCCTGCATGCATTGGAGAAGGAAGTGGCAACCCACTCCAGTATTCTTGCCTGGAGAATCCCAGGGACGGGAGAGCCTGGTGGGCTGCTGTCTATGGGGTCACACAGAGTTGGACACGACTGAAGTGACTTAGCAGCAGCAGCCACTTACAGACATAAATAGGTGAGCAGGACAAAGCTTTGGGAATTGTTACATTCCATGGCAACCTCAGAGAGCTGTTAAGAGTGTTCTGGGGACTTCCCTGGCAGTCAAGTGATTACAACTTGACCTTCCAATGTAGAGGGTGCAGGTTCAGTCCCGGTGGGGTAGCTAAGATTCTACACACCTTGAAGACAAAAAGCCAAAGCACAAAACAGGAACAATATTGTGAGAAATTCAATAAAGACTTTAAAAACTGTCTGCATTAAAAAAAGTCTCTTAAAAAAATGAGTGCTCTGTAAAGCATTTCCAGGTCCTACATTGGAAATGCATGCCTACCCAAGAACCCAGGCATGGCTGTGCTGTATATGAGCACTGGATCTGGGACTTGAACAGGCAGAAGGTCCCAGTATTAGGATGAGAATGAGAAAGATCATCTCCAAGTATGCACAGTTTCCAAGGATGTTTGGATTGTAAGTAAACTCTTTCTTCCTAGAAATTATTTCTAAAATACTGAGCAGGGCTAATCACTCTTTTTGAAACACACTTAACAACTTGCACTAGAACTTGGAAAATCTTGGTTCCTTTGAAGATCTGTCTCTTACTGTATGTGTCACTGTAGGTAAGTTTCTTAAACCTCTTGAGTCAGGATAATTCAATTGTGCACACCTATTGTGCCTGTGCCGTGTGTGGAGCACATAAGAATGATCTGTAAGAGGCAGTGGCACTTTCAGAACCATGGTCATCACAGAGAGGGTTTGCTGAGTTCACCAGAATGAAGTGTCACTGCAAAAGGGGAAAAAAGAATGGACGGGCACAACATTTAGACAGTATGCTCAGTAGCAAAAAACTTGATTCTTCCTAACTGCAGTAGAAAAGTCAATGGAGCACAGCCTCCTGACAGCTGCCACTCCTTGCATTAGCCTGTAGGTCAGCCAGGGGCCTGGAGCACATAGGTGTGACCTAGCCCATATCAAGGAGAGGAACTACGTGGAGAGCATAGCCCTGTGCCAGACAAGAAGCACTGATCAGGTGGTGATTCATCCTTCCAGCTCCCCCCACCCAGCTTCCTCCTCTCTGCACAGGCCAGTGCTATATTTAGAAGGCATTTTCGCCTTGAAAATAGTGATTAACACAGTGTTCCACCAAACAAAGCTTCTCTATCTTTGTTCTTCAGTTCTCTATTTTCTCTTCTTTCATTCTTCTCTGATTCTTACTTGATCTATTTCTTAGTAATTTCATAGTCCCAGTCAGGATACATGATACCTAGCACTGCACTTCCTTGAGATGGCAAAGTAAGGAATCCTTGTCTTCTACCCTCATGTAAAATCTGACAAGTTAACAGAAAGAATCAAGAGGAGAGAGGGGTTTTAAGGTAGATAATTTCTCAACCAAGGGACTATGGAGAAACTTCACACATCACATACGCCCAATATACACACATTTCCTAGAATGTATTCAACAGAATGTAAAATTAGGAGGTTGTCATTTTAATATCATCTATATAGGAAAATCTTATGTTGCTGCTGCTGCTGCTGCTGAGTCGCTTCAGTCGTGTCCGACTCTGTGCAACCCCATAGATGGCAGCCCACCAGGCTTCCCCGTCCCTGGGTTCTCCAGGCAAGAATGCTGGAGTGGGTTGCCATTTCCTTCTCCAATGCATGAAAGTGAAAAGTGAAAGTGAAGTCACTCAGTCGTGTCAATCTTATGTTAGCTTACTTAAATAAATCATAGTATTTTAAATGAATACAGCAGAAAGAAAAACAAAACAGACTTGAGAATATTGCTATATATAATTAAGACTATTTTAAGGCATCAGTTTTGATCCATTCCCTAAGTCCAACTAATGGTACAAAAGAAAGTCTCATGGCATCCAATTGTTCATTTGCAATTTACATCAACACAGAGACATTAACTCAAAACAGGGATCAGCCCCATAAGCTGCTGATCAAAAGAGGCCTAATGACTCAGCTCTGGAGGCTTGTGTTTGTGGTCTGTGACCCTCTTGGTGTACTGAAAAGAAAACGTCTGTGAGATGTACCAAACCAATGCCAACCAGCTGACAGTTTGATTGTGTTTGAAAGGAGAGTATTTGAGGCAGGAGAAACTCCCTGGTTCACAGCCAGTTGCTTTTATAAATACAGACACACACCAGGCACCAGACTCTAGTCTTGTGCACATAAGCACAAAGAGAGGCTGACTGCTGGGAGTGCAATCAGCGAGAATCAGCTCAGAAGTCCTCCTCTGTTTAATCTGGGCTGACTTCCTGTATCAAGAAGGACAGAGTGCATTTGGCTGTCTGTACCTTTATCAGCAATTGTTTCCCTCTGGGTGTTTTGATTGAGCATACATTCCCACTATTTGATGGTCCTGAACTTGAGAATGTAATCCAGATTCAATTCATCTTGTACATTTTCTCTGGTAGGACTAAGGCAGGATCACAATTTGCTATAATTAGCTACTGAAATACAATTTGCTCAAGTTGACTTTTAAAAAATCTGTTGCTATTAAATGTCTAGGATTCAAGATTGATTTATTCTGTTCACAGCCCTGCTTGTCTCCCGCCTCCCTTCCCCCAGGTGATCAGGAAGCAAATGGCCAGAAAATGTTTGCAACAAGCAGAGTCCAGGGTTAGTCCCCAGACTTGTATTACAATGCCACACAAGGTCACAGAACGTTTGCAAGGACCCTCACAAGGAAGGCTTTGTTCTATCACTAGATGCTCAGAGAGGAGAGGGCAGGGGAAGAAAAGTAACAGAACAAGCCTGCGACCTATTTTCCAGGGTTCAGTGTATGTGAGTGAGGTGGGCTGAGTCTCCATAGTTGCTAGAATGGACTGCCAGGCATGGTGAGCCATTAATCAGGGTTGAGGTTGTGTCTGTGCCTGATAAGTCATTTCAGTGGTGTCCGACTCTGTGCAGCCCTATGGACTGTAGCCCAAGGTTCCTCTGTCCTTCGAATTCTCCAGGCAAGAATACTTGAGTGAGATGCCATGCCCTCCTCCAGGAGATCTTTCTGACTCAGGGATTGAACCTGAATCTTTTACATCTCCTGCATTGGCAAGCAGGTTCTTTACCCCTACTGCCAACTCAATAGCCCAGGGTTGAGGTTAGGGTTAGAACACGGCTCTGTTAAAGGACTTTACGGAGAATGACTAACCTGAATTGCCTTTTAGCATTTAGCCATCTCTTGCTCTTTGGTTTGCTGCCATTCCACTCTCACAGGTGATTCCATGGAGGCAAATGAAAAAAAAAAAAAAAAAATCACAGTAGCACTTTCATTTAGTGGAAATACCTTGTGCTTATGCATGTTTCAATCCTCTCGTGTAAATGGGTATCAAGACAGAAACACTGCAGAATGTTTGGGTCATGGGTAAACTGAGGGCGCATCTTAAGCGTCACGATTTTTCATTACTGCATGAAGAAAAAAGGAAAACATTCCTCAACAGATACTGAAAATAAAGGGTTTCAAAATGGAAGAAGCAAAAACTTCAATTCGTTGTTTTTCTTATGGGCAATCTCAACATTTTCAACTGCAGCAGTAAAATGCATTCACCCAGCACCTCTGAGGGAGGAAGAGGGAGAAAGTCTACACATGCATGTGTGAGTATGTGCGCCTCTTAACCCAGACAAGTCAAGCTCGCTTCTTTTTAACTGAAAGCATAAAATCACACGCAAACTCCCTCTGAAGGCTCGTCCAGGCAGCCCTGTCCCGCCCTGGCCTTCAGGGTTGCCTCTGCCCACGCAGCCTTGTGACAAGCCGCCTTTGTTTTTGAACAACATTCAGCAGGTCTACAGTTGGCCCCGCGACCTTTCTCGGCTCTCCCTTTCTTCTTGACTGCTTCCAAAGAATGATTCTTCTGTACATGGCATGCCAGCAGGGGCTAGGCAACACCTGTGTTTATTTAACAAGCTGATGGCTTGCAGTTTCCATTTGTTTCAACAGAAATGGGTCTGAAAGGGGTTAATGGTGCCCGGTAGCACTATTATAATGAAGATACTACCAGTATTTTCATAACAAACTGAAGATTTTCAAACACAATCTGGAAAAGCTTTATGAACAATTTAGAATCTAATACTAGAGTTTATTTTTTAAGACACAAACACACAAAAAATTATACTTTTGTTCTAATAGGTGGTTATCAGGATAACTGATCATCATGCTTCTTACTTGCTTATTTGAAAAAATAAAGGCATTCATTTTTATGTCAGATAAGATATATTTCTTATCTCCATGTGATTCACCAACAAGGGAAATTATTTATATCTCCCTAAGGCAATAGATCCTTAGGGCACATTGTCTTCAAGTATTCCCCAAAGTGAGTTCTCCAGTAATAGGATGTAAAATAGAACTTTCGGTTATCTTAGAATTTTGGCTAGTGCCCAAAGATGGAACCCATGGCTTTCAAGTATCACCACATTTTGGGGGGGGGGGCATTTTTCAGTATATGTTTTTTTATTGGAATTTAGTTGCTTTACAATTTGTGTTATTTTCTGCTGTACAGAAAAGTGAATCTGCTATACAGGTACATATATCCTCTTCTGTCACCCCAGGGCATTGAGTAGAATTCCGTTCCATAACATGGATTCTCATTAGCCATCTATTTTATACATTGCAGTCTTTATATATGGGCATCTCTAGTGGCTCAGCAGTAAAGAACCAGCCTGCCGATGTAGGAGAGGCAGGTTCGATCCCTGGGTTGGGAAGATTCCCTGGAGAAGGAGATGGCTACCCACTCCAGTACTCTTGCCCGAGAAATCCCATGGACAGAGGAGCCTGGTGGTTTAAACAGGGCCAGACACAACTTAGTGACTAGATAGCAACAGTGTTTATCTGTCAGTCCCAGTCTCCCAACCCACCTCACACGCCTTCTCTCGTCTTGGGGTCCACAACCTTGTCCTCTGCCTCTCTGCATATTTCTGCTTTGCAAATCAGTTCAAGACAGAAGACAAACATTATCTATGAGACCTATTAAGAAGGAACAAAGCCATCTCTGACACTTTTACCCACAGCAGAGATTCATCAGGGTAAATGTTGCTCCTTTTGAAGATTGTTGAATGTTGGTCAGACAAAAGTGAAGTGGCTTTGCTTTCATTTTGAAAGTGAAATAAGGAGGGCTTAATGGCACCCCACTCCAGGACTCTTGCCTGGAAAATTCCACGGACAGAGGAGTCTGGTGGGCTGCAGTCCATGGGGTCACAAAGAGTTGGACACAACTGAGCGACTTCACTTTCACTTTTTGCTTTCATGCACTGGAGAAGGAAATGGCAACGCACTCCAGTGTTCTTGCCTGGAGAATCCCAGGGATGGGGGAGCCTGGTGGGCTGCCGTCTATGGGGTCGCACAGAGTCGGACACAACTGAAGCGCCTTAGCAGCAGCAGCAGCAGCAGTGAAACTACTGTATGAAAGAGAGACCACACGCCAGGACAACCAGAAATGCTCTTTAGCTACAGGGTTGCCTGAGGTTGCCCTACACTCGCTCACTTTGTAAGTGCCCCTTGGAATCTGAGGGAAGGAAAGTATCTTTGACTCTCATATGAAAATGTTCATTATTTTTATATTCGTCTTGAACCATTGTTGTTCTCTAGTCACTAAGTCCTGTCCAACTCTTTTGTGACCCCATGGACTCTAGCCTGCCGGGGTTCTTGGTCCATGAGGTTTCCCAGGCAAAAATACTAGAGTGGGTAGCCATTTTTCTTCTCTGGGGGATCTTCCTGACCCAGGGATAGAACCCGTGTCTCCTGCATTGAAGATGGATTCTTTGCCATCTGAGCCACCAGGGAAACCCTGGTGAAGCACTGCATGTAATCAATGCATTGGAGTATCAGATTGAGGTTCTTCCCACTTATTTTGCCTCAAAGGGCATGAACAGGTAGAGAAATTATGGGGAGTTGTTGGCCGGAGCAAGGGGAGGGAATGGACTGACCCTGAGACCCATTCTTTCATACCTGCCTCCTTGAGCCTCTGGAATAATTGAAGCTTAAATGGGAGAAAGCAGGAGATCCTTAACTGAATGTGATATGAGGGTATAAGTGAAATAAATATTTTAAGGTCATAAATTAATACAATTGTAATATCCAAAAGTGGCAAGAAAGTGTTGGGATTGCCTTAAACGCTCTCCAATACTTGAAGCAAACCCAACAAATTCCTTGAAAACAGATGCAAGGACAAGTTTCCATTCAATGAACCAGTTCCACTAACAAGCCATACTGAAAAATTATCTATTTAACTTAAATACAAGTTTGACTATCTATGTGTATATGTGATCAGTCACTCAGTTGTGTCCAACTCTTTGCAACCCCCTGGACTCTAGCCCGTCAGGATCCTCTGTCCCTGGGATTTCCCAGGCAAGAATACTGGAGTGGGTTGTCATTTCCTTTTCTAGGGAAATCTCCCTGATTCAGAGATCAAACTCCCATCTCTTGTGTCTCCTGCCACGGCCAGTGGATTCTTTACCACTGTGCCACCTGAGAATCTCCTGGGAATATCTTAATCCTTACATATATATATATGTAATAATTATTATTTTTTACAAATCAGTCTTCTTAAAATAACTTTGCAAATAGCTTTCAGCTGTCTGGGTCTTCAGCTTCAAATTCAAGCAGAAGTTTTGAAGCCAAACACAGTAGTTTAGAGAAACTGTCAGAAACAGACGCTATCAAGAGGGATCATCTTATAATTATAGGCCTGGATTCATAAGAAAGATGGTAAGAGTGACAATCATGAAATGAGATAAATCTGAATTGGAGTTTCTGCTCTTATATTTACTGTATGTTTGTGGGCCAGTTAGTTAATTCTTTGCATTTGTTATTGGTCATCCATAAAATGAAAAATAACAAATATTGTTCCTTAAATCTGTAGAAAGCATAAAATGCAATAACATAAAAAGTGTCTCTTTGGTGATGGTTCAACACAACTTTTCAACCTTTCTTTCCCTTTGTGTTCCTTCCTTCCTTTTCTTCCTTCCTTTATGATTTTCCCATTCATTTTTAGGAATTGTTCATTCTTCTCTCCCTCTCCTCTGACTCTTCATCCTCTGCATTAACTATATTTCTGTCTTTTCAGCACATACCCATCTACTAAAGCCTTCCTGAGGCAGAGAGAATGAGTTTGTCTCAGTCAGAAGGAAGTGTCTGTGGTTCAGATACTTAGACCAAGCATTGTTACCTGTTTTCCTGAACCTACTGGACATCATATCTGGTTGCAGTCCTTAGAACCTGCTTTGTTCCAGTGATGAAACCCCTCCCCTACATCCCACATGTGACTTCAGTGAGGAACCTATTACATTAAATATAAGCCTATCTTTGTTGAGAATATTCAGAATGACAGTTTTCTCCAAGATCAGACCCTTCCTTGCTCTTGTCAACCCATTCCTTGGGAATAAGAATACTGGCATTAAACTTGTACCTCTCCTCGATGAAAAGTGCTGCACTTTCCTGGATGTTGTTCATGGTATCACACTTAGAGATAATGAGATAAGCATAGGCCAGTTTGTCTTTGTGGGTTCCAGTCTTTATTGTGGATCTCAGCACATCTTCACACAGGTCCAAGTTCTGTTCTTGACAGAGTACTAGAATGTCAAGTCCAACCCTAAGCAGAGATGATTGCCTTTCACCAATAACTTCACCAGCTCACTTCATTGCAAAAACTCTTATCCCTATAATAAATTCTGATTCCATATCACTTAAAATGGTTCTGCTTCTTCATTAGAACTCTGACCAATACATACATTCTGTGGATCTTTTTATACATTCATTTCTAAGCATTTTTATCTTTCTCTTGCTGTGGTGAATGGGTTTTTACATTTTTAGATAATCACGGTTTTAATTTTTATCTTAAAGCTTTGCCTTTGAAACTTTTTTCATTGTAGGAATCCTAACAGAGAAAGAAAGTAAAAAAAAAAAAAAAAATTAGCACTAAAGCATTTGTGGGATATCAACAAGATCATAAAGTATGCCTACTCTGTGGTTNAGAGAAAGAAAGTAAAAAAAAAAAAAAAATTAGCACTAAAGCATTTGTGGGATATCAACAAGATCATAAAGTATGCCTACTCTGTGGTTGCTGGTACTCAGTGCCTGATGTGTTAAGCCCCAAATATGCTGTAGATAAGATTTGGAGAAACATTTCTTTAAAGCAGTTTTGTGATTGGTCTAAGGTTTTCCAAACTTTTATCATCACATTATCTCTAATGTATAATACATTCTTGTCATCATAATTACTCAGAAAATCATCTGCATCTTTATCATCATGGAGCAGCACACAGATATTGGATTTTCAAATTGAGTTTACTGAGTTGACTTTCACTAACGAATTTTTTAGACTTAGCTTTAGACTTTAGTTTTTTAGTTTGCTGAAATCATTTCAGGTCATTTTTTTTTAATAAAGCTACTGAGTTCTAAAGCAATTTTGCAATTATAGTACATTAATCATTTGAATAAATAATCTCATTTTCATAGGAGACAACACAAAAGCCAAGGTTATATTTTACAGAACACTGGAAACTCATAATTGGTAATGGATAGAAGAGTAGAGCACTTAACCAAATTATACAAGTTCAAAGCAAAACAAATAAAATCATCAGCACTGGAGAACTTATTTTCTAGCAAGGAGGAGTTCAGAGACTGATGAAGGGTCCACAAACCACGCCTGCTCAGTTGCTTCAGTCATGTCCAACTCTTTGTGACGCTATTGTCTGTAGCCTGCCAGGCTAACTTCATCGGCTTCTTCAGACAAGAATACTGGAGTGGGTAGCCATTTCCAACTCCAGGTCTGCATATATAGTAACTGTCAATATTGCTGCAACTCTTAAATCTCAAGAAAACAAGAATTTCTTTGCCGTTTTGAAAGTGATTACTATTGGACATCAGAAGAAGCCAGTCTGGAAATAATTTATGATAATGAAAAGGTTCAGACACAGACTAGCTAAAACTTTTACATTTTTGATCTTTAATACTTTGAATCTACTATTAATCTTTTTTTTTTTTTTACAAACTAACTTATATAGCTTAGTAGCCAGATCAGATATTGAACTGTAGAATCAGTATGATCAATATGTATGTCTCTAGAGTTCACTTTCATATCCAAATATAAAAAGAATATACCCTTAAAATATCAATATTCTTTCAGAGAGATAGTAATTAGGACTGTTAGAAGTGAGATAAAAAGAGAAAGAAATATAATAATCCATTTGAGTTAATAAAATAAAATGGCAGTAGGGCAATGAGCTCAAAAGTTAGAACTTATGAAGAGAAGAATAAAGATTAGCCACATGCCTTTAACTTACACTAAATATTTCAAAGCAAACATTGTCCTTTGAGAAAATACTGCAATTCCTTTGTTAGTTATGAGACTGAAATTGGAGAGGAAAAAAAAAAAAGAACTTAGCCTCTGCAATCCTGAGGCTTGGTGGGGGAAAGAAAGGAGATGGAAAAAAAAAAAAAGAGTTAAAAGATATAGACAGCCTAGCGACATTGCTAACTTGGAGGTTTAACTTCGCCAAAATTATGGAGGAGGTTATTTGGTAATGAGGAAATCATGAGGATAGAGGGATTCTTTTTCAAATTTAGTTACATTCTTTTTTCAAATTTTAGTTACGAGAGGTTTAACTTCCCAAAAATCATGGAGAAGGTTATTTGGTAATGAGGAAGTGATGAGAATGGAAGGATTTCTTCAAATTTTAGTTACATCTCAGGATTTCTCTGAGGTCATATAAAAAGCAACAGAAAAGTTAAATAAACAAAGCAGCTTGGTCAGATAGAGAGAAATCTATTTGTCCCTCCCATGCTTCATTTGGGCTTCCCAGGTGGTGCAAAGATAAAGAATCCTTCTGCCAATACAGGAGACACAAGAGACTCAGATTTGATCCCGCATGAGGAAGATCCTTGGAGAAGGAAATGGAAATCTGCTCCAATATTCTTGCCTGGAAAATTCCATGGACAGAGGAGCCTGGTGGGCTCCAGTCGATGGGATTACAAAGAACTGGATACAACTGAGCGCGCACACACACACACACACACACACACGCACTTGTGCTTCAACTATTTTCTGTATGAAAGGACCCTGTGTTAAAATCCAAGAGGTCAAACAAGGGGACTTCTATTCAGGAGTGTGGTGACCTTACAGCAAGTACTATAGGATGAGTCAGGAGCAAAGATGAGGAACACAGAGTCATCAGAGGAGATGGGAACTTCAGGGAGGATGCAAGGAGGCCAGACTAGCAGGAAGGGGCCCCTGGATTCTGACAAAGTGAGGAAAGAGGGGAAGGCAATTAATCAGAGATATCAACAGCAGAAAACAGGAGGATGCTCAGAGGCAAGAAGTGACCATGATATACCAGCAGACATCATGTGTATAGATTTAGCTTTTCAGGTTTTGCCATAATTCCACTATCAGATGGCAACAAAATTGTGAGGAAAGCACTTTACATAATCTCATGGTTTGGTGGGAGAGCATGGGACGTCTGTGTTTGTCCACAAGATTTTATCCCTGGGTTGGGAAGACCGCCTGGGGAGGGCATGCATGGCAAGCCACTCCAGGATCCTTGCCTGGAGAAGCCCACGGACAGAGGGACCTAGCAGGCCACAGTCCGCAGGGTCACAGAGAGTCAGGCAAAACTGAAGCAACTTAGCATTACACACATAACCCAAAGCAACAGAATCAAACCTTTGAGTTATAGATCATATAAAATATTACATATAAATAAGTTTTATCCAGATTGAACTTTTATTAGCTATCATTTTTATAGCTTTTGTTCCATACTATTCAGCATTTGGTCACCTAGGGACCATCAAAACATTTTCAGAAAGTAAAGAAACAGCATAACCTATGTATAAATTCATAGACNCATGAAAGATAATGGTTTTTCTTAAAGAAATATGGAAGAATCCTCACAGTCAGAAATAAAACAAAACATAAAAGGGGCCTGGTGAAACTATTAGGGAAATTCTAATTTCAAGCAGCTATTGATATGTGATCCCTTATGATTATATAGTAGAAATGACAAATACATTCAAGGTATTAGATCTGAAAGACAGAGAGCCTGAACATCTATGGACAAAGGTTTGTAACACTGTACAGGAGTAGGTGATCAAAACCATCCCCAAGAAAAAGAAACTATAAAAAAGTCAAAATAGTTGTCTGAGGAGGCCTTACAAATAGCTAAGAAAAGAAAAGTAAGAGGCAAAGGAGAAAAGGAAAGATACACCCATCTGAATGCAGAGTTCCAGAGAAGAGCAAGGAGAGATAAGAAAGCATTCTTAAGTAATCAGTGCAAAGAAATAAAGGAAAACAATAGAATGGGAAAGACTAGAGTGGTTTTCAAGAAAATTAGAGATACAAAGGGACCATGTCATGCAAAGATGGGTACAGGAAAGGATAGAAACAGTATGGACCCAACAGGAGCAGAAGATATTAAGAAGAGGTAGGAAGAATACACAGAAGAACTGTACAAAAAAGATCTTAATGATAACCATGATGGTGTCATCACTCACTGAAAGTCAGACATCCTGGAGTGTGAAGTCAAGTAGGCCTTAGAAAGCATCATTGCAAAACAAAGCTAGTGGAGGTAATAGAATTCTAGCTGAGCTATTTCAGATCCTAAAATGTAGATCCTAAAATGTAATGTTGTTAAAGTGCTGCAATCAATATGCCAGCAAATCTGAGAAACTCAGTAGTAGCAACAGGACTGGAAAAGGGCACTTTTCATACCAGTCTCAAAGAAGGGCAATGCCAAAGAATGTTCAAATTGCATTCAAACTACCACACAATTGCATTCATTTCACATGCTAGCAAGGTCATGCTCAAAATCCTTCAAGCTAGGCTTCAACAGTACGTGAACTGAGGACTTCCAGATGTACAAGCTGGAAGTTCGTGTGTAGAAAAAGCAGAGGAACCAGAAATCACATTGCCAACATCTGTTGGATCATAGAAAAAGCAAAAGAATTTCAGAAAAAAAACTACTTTGGCTTCTTTGACTACTCTAAAACCTTTGACAGCATAGATCAGAAGAAACTGTGGAAAATTCTGAAAGAGATGGGAAAGCCAGACCACCTGACCTGCCTCCAGAGAAATCTGTATGCAGGTCAAGAAGCAATAGCTAGAACTGGACATGGAACAACAAACTTGTTAAAAATTGGGAGAGAAGTACATCAAGGCTGCCTATTGTCACCCTGCTTATTTCACTTATACGCAGAGTACATTATGTGAAATGCTGGGCTGGATGAAGCACAAGCTGGAATCAAGATTACCAGGAGAAATATCAATAACCTCAGACATGCAGATGACACCACACTTATAGCAGAAATGAAGAGAAATTAAAGAGTCTCTTGAAGGTTAAAGAGGAGAGTGAGAAAACTTGCTTAAAACTCAACATTCAAAACATGATCATGGTATCCAGTCCCATCACTTCATGACAAATAGATGGGGAAACAATGGAAACAGTGACAAACTTTGCTTTCTTGGGCCCCAAAATCACTGCAGATGGTGACTGCAGCCATGAAATTAGAAGATGGTTGATTCTTGGAAGAAAAGCTCTGACAAACCCATACAGTATATTAAAAAGCAGAGATGTTCCATTGTTGACAAATGTCCATATAGGTCAAAGCTGTGGTTTTTCCAGTAGTCGTGTACGAATGTGAGAGTTTGACCATAAAGAAGACTGAGTACTGACAAATTGATGCTTTTGAACTGTGATGTTGGAGAACTCTCTTGAGAGTCCCTTGCGCTGCAAGATCAAACTAGTCAATCCTAAAGGAAATCAGTCCTAAATATTCACTGGAAGGACTGATGCTAAAGCTGAAGTTTCAATACTTTGGCTACCTGATGCGATGAGCTGGCTGATTGGGAAAGACTCTGATGCTGGGAAAGATAGAAAGCAGGAGGAGAAGGGGATGATGGAGGACAAGAAGGTTGGATGGCATCACCGCTGGATGGACATGAGTTTGAGCAAGCTCCAGGACATGGTGAAGGACAGGGAAGCCTGGCATTCTGCAGTCCACGGGCTACAAACAGTCAAGCATGACTGCGTGACTGAACAACAACAGGGACAAATGTGATATAACTATTAAGAAAAAATCCAAATCTTCATACGACTTCAGTATATAATTATGAGGTATGAAAGAATGCTATACCACTGAGGAATGAGTCAAACGCCAGACACCAAACCAGTTACTTAAACAAGAATAATCTTATTTAAAATGATTAAGTAGCAAAAGACTAAACCCTAACTTGGCTGAAAAGATGAAAATATGCAGAAATAGCAGAGCAAGAAAGCAGCTACTCTTACTAAGACTGACAGAGAATGTCCAGAGTAGGGAAAATATTTGAAGAAACATCCCACATGATTGAAAGTTCTTCCACATTGGAGAAGGCATGGCTATGACTTAGTGACGTCTGACAGGTAGGGACTTGTGACGATGAGGCTCTCTGTTGAGCTGATGACAAAACTCACTTGGTAACTGACTTTTGGGATTCAAGCAAGACTGGATTAAAAGCTATCCACTGGGATGCCAGTGATAATTGCAAGGAAGTTCCCTTCTGGGCACTGGCAATAATCATTGAAGGGCATATGGCATTAAGTCTCACACACACCACTGGCCCATCATCGCCTGTTGGCCTCCAAGGCGTAGAAGTGAGAAGAGACGCCCCAGCTGAAAAGAGAGCCTACTTCCTCTTCTAATTTTCCTCTATTGCCCTCTACTGCCAGTTAGCATTTTGCCAGCTGGCAAAGGAGAAATGTTTACAATATTCTGTTCTGTGATCACAAAGTAAATATAAGAAAGATGTATTTAAGCTGAGAAGCAATGATCTTATAACTAGCACAGAAGTTAAAGTTCTTTTTGTTTTCGAGAAAAAGCTATACTTTCTGATTAACTACAGGAAGTGATAGAAAAATATTATAAAGTGTGTTAAAATTTTAAATATAAGGCTTCTGCTTTCAGCTCTGAATTTTAAAGTGCTTAGGAAATGTCAGTCCTGTACTTAGAAGAAGAAAAATCTGGAGAAACTGAAAATTGTGACATTTCATTGACGGAAAACTGAAGTCACAGGGCAAACTACCACCCTGAGGCGGGAAAGGCAAGCCTATGCAAGATGACATAGTCAGGTTTTATTTCCCTAGAGCAGAAGTCGCTAGAAGTATAAACTAGCCGGAAATTTAGATAATGCGTTTGATGATTTTCTTGGGTCAGAATGAGGACTCCTTTGAGAATGAGACATTCCGAGGGATTGAAGTCTGCAGTGGGAAGGGTGGAGGTTTTTACCCTAAGAAACCCACCGGTTTCTCAAGGTGAAAATCCAAGAAAGTTGTCCCCAGGGCTTCAGCAAGGGGAAGGGAAAGGTAGCTAAAGTAATCACTGTGAAATATATCTAGAACTTTCTCTATAGTATCCAGAGGAGAAATTGCCAGAGCTGAGGGAAGGATAATGTAAACGGAGATATGAAAATTCTAAAGTAGAATAAAAAATAAAGTCTATGAATTAATAAACATTAAGGAAAATGAAGTCTCTAATTGGCTTGTCTTTAGAGTCAACACAGCTTCAGTGAGTTTGAACAGAAACTCAATAGAAATTTTCGCTCTATAGCTCAATAGAAACTTTCAAAATATAAATGTAAAGAAAAAATAATATGAAAAACCAGATGGGAGCATTAAGAAGTTATAGAGAAAGTTCAAAACCTGTAATATACACAACTGGAATACCACAAGGAGAAGAGAGAGACTAGATCTAGAAGAGAGAGACTAGATCTGAAGAAATTTTTTATATTGACAATGGCCAAAGCTCTCCTAAACGAATGACATGCATAAAATTACAGATCCAAGAAACTGAGAGTATGCTACCAGGGTGAATATCAAAAATAAACATAGCTCAGTACGTGGTAGTCAAACCACAGAGTCAACGATAGAGAATATCCTGAAAAAAATAAGCAGAATAAAATAGCGTAGTTGTAGATAAATAAGGAAAATTGCAACAACCTTCTTGTTACAAACTACACAAAGAAGAAGATCATGGAATCAACTATAAAAATAATTTCAAAAAACTAGACTTATATACCTTGTCAAAGTATTCCTCAAAAGTAAGTTAGAAACATCTTTCTCCGGCAAACTATACATGAAGAAATTCATCAATAATGGACCTATCCTGCAAGAAAGGTTAAAAGAAGTTCTTCTTCAGGAAGAACAAAGTGATGTAATTCAGAATGATAGATTCTGCATAAAGAAAGGCAGAACATCAGAGAAGGAATTATTCAATATAAATTATAAAATATTATGTTCTGACTTTTCATTCATTTGAAAACTGGCTTTTTAAAGTAATACTATTAATAATATATTGGGTAATAGTAACATGGACATATGGGATGAATGCCAGCAATGACACAGCAGGAGAAAGGAATGGAGAATTTTCTAAGTACTTGCACTAAACATAAAACAATATAGAGCTATTACAGAGTGGACGCAGATCTGTTAAAATGAATATTGCAAACTCTAGAGCAACAGTTAAAACCACCAAAAAGAAAATAGGTATAACTGATACACTAAGGGGTGAGATTAAATGAAATCACACAAATGTTCAATTAAGATTAAAATGAGAGAAGGCAAGAAAAGAACGTAAAAAGTGAACAAAGAACAACTGCAGTGAATAAAGCAAAGTTATAAATATGTTTGCTATCAATAATACTATTTCAGTAATCACTTTAAAAGTGGAAGGTGTAATTACACAAAGTAAAAGACAGAAATTGACAGTGCATTAACAACACTCCTATAGATGAAGTAGATAGTGATAAGGGCCTACTACATAAGTCGAGGAATTGCATCCATTATCTTTTAATAACCGGCAATGGCAACCCACTCCAGAACTTGTGCCGGGAAGAGGATCGCTAGGAGTCGGACTTGACTTCACTTTCACTTTCATGTATTGGAGAAGGAAATGGCAACCCACTCCAGTATTCTTGGCTGGAGAATCCCAGGGACAGGAGAGCCGGGTGGGCTGCCGTCCATGGGGTCGCAGAGAGTCGGACACGACTGAAGCGACTTAGCAGTAGCAGAAGCAGCATGGAAAATAAATAGCTGGATAGATAGATAATGTATAACTGAGTCACTTTGCTTTACACCTAAAATTAGCATATTATTCTAAATCAAATGCTGCTAAGTCGCTTCAGTCGTGTCCGACTCTGTGCGACCCCACAGGCTGCAGCCCTTCGGGCTCCCCCGTCCCTGGGATTCTCCAGGCAAGAACACTGGAGTGGGTTGCCACTTCCTTCTCCAATGCATGAAAGTGAAAAGTGAAAGTGAAGTTGCTCAGTCGTGTCCAACCCTCAGCGACCCCATGGACTGCAGCCTTCCAGGCTCCTCCATCCGTGGGATTTGCCAGGCAAGAGTACTGGAGTGGGGTGCCATTCATGCCTGCTCAGTGACTTCCGTTGTGTCTCTTTGTGACCCTGTGGACTTGCCAGGCTCCTCCTGGGATTCTCCAGGCAAGAACACTGAGGTGGCTTGTCATGCCGTCCTCTGGGAGATCTTGACCCAGAGATCCAGCCCATCTCTCTTACTTCTCTGCATTGTCAGGCAAGCTCTTTATCACTGTGCCACCTGAGCTAAGAACAGTAATCCTAACAACTATGAGGTTCATCTTATCACAATTCCAGGCGAGAATACTGGAGTGGGTAGTCATTCCCTTCTCCAGGGGATGGCCCCAACCAGAGGATCAAATCCAGGTCTCCTACACTGAAATATCTAACCAGTAGTCCTCTGGAATATCAAGATCATCAAAAGCAAGGAAGTCTGAGAAATCATCACAATCATGAGAATACTCAGGGAATCTAATGACTAAAAGTAATGGGGAATACTGAATGGCATTCAAGAGTGTAAAAATAAATGTATAATGTAAGGACTTTCTTTAATTATAATGGTGCTAATATTGCTTCATTGTTAATTACGAACCAATACTAAAATTAAAATGTACCGTGTAAATCTAAGCTGCTAATGGACAGGGAGGCCTGGCGAGCTGCGATTCATGGGGTCGCAAAGAGTTGGACACGACTGAGCGACTGAACTGAACTGAACATTTGAGGAATCCCCTGTACTACTTGCACAATATTTCTGTAAATTTCAATCTTTTCTAACAAAAAACATTATTAGACAGCTAAGAAACTCCTTATCAAGTCTTGACAAACAATAATAAAATATGTAAGTTCTAATAGATGAAGAATTGGAGTTGGGGAAATACTGAACATAGAAAACTAAAGTTAGAAAAATTCATTTCAGATAAAAATGAAAACAAAATTTAAGTGTTTTGTATCAAAAACCCTTGGAGGGTGATCAAAGTGATACTCAGAAATGAGTTTATAGCCTTCATGAAATTAATTTCATGAAACCACAGTAAAACATCAAACTGCATGAAAATAAGTGATAGCAATCAATGCAGGTGAAAGCTTGTGCAAATTTCCACTTTAAAATATATTGTTGGATATAATATAAATTGCTATGATATGGCAAACAGTTCTACTAAAAATGTCTATTAATATATGAACACCATTTGATCAAATAATTTTACTTTAAGTATATATCTCATAAGAATTGTATTAATGCATAATAATTTATGAATAGAATATATAATTAAGAATATTAATAGCAAAAGTATT
>SJYQ01003227.1:1066972-1099824 GCA_006410935.1 Redunca redunca
TGATCATATTTATGATTTATGTTTCATTTTCCATTCACTTTATGTTCCAGTTTTCCCAATCATTTAACATATTTACAGTGATAAAAGAAAATACACAGCATATATGTCCAAATGAGGAATCTATTTCTTTCCTGTTTTCCTGAAATGTTCCAAAACATCTTTTCATTTAAGATGCCATAACGTTTACATATATGTCATTTGCATAGCATATAAAGAAAAAATAAAATCCATTGTATTTCATATGTTCCCCCAATTTTAACATGTTCCTGACAAAAGAGAATTTCATTTTGATTGGCCACCATACTCTTCCATAAAATTTTACACATCAGATCCTAGAAAAATTTTGCATGGACTGAATTCTAGTTTCATTTATTTCAAATATTTGTCTATCCCACTAAGTAGGGCCTCTTCCAGGACTTGAAGGGGATCTTAGAAGTTAGAATCCTGAATCTTGAGTTTCATGAACTTCAGAGGGAAGCCTTGGTATAAAGTCAGTGCTAAGAAACATGATAAACATGATTACTGCTTGTTATTAAAGGGTAGAAAGAGTGCATTGCACGCTAAGCAGGTCTAAAGAGGAAGTGTCAGCCAGAGAGAAACCTGAGCATTGTGCTTTTCACTTATACAGACTCCCTCTGGGAGTTTTGGTTAAGTGGTTATTACGTTAGTCCCCACTGATGTCTACTATGCACCCAGGCAATTCTTTAATGTGGAGATTGGAATACAGCCCCCACGCCCCAGATGGTAACAGCTAAGTGTGTATTCAGCCATGTCTGACTCTTCATGACCTCTTAGATGTAGTCCACCAGGCTCCTCTGTGCATGGGATTTCTTAGGCAAGAATACTGGCATGGGTTGCCACTTCCTCCTCCAGGAGATCTCTTCTCAAGGGGCATCAGAAGCCAACTCATTATTCATGAGAAGTAGTAAAAAAAAAAAGAAAAAGAAAACAACACAAGCCCATTGAATGAGAGGTGCTCTTAAAAGACAAGGAGAAGTACATTACCCAAATATTCAAGTATCTCCTCCTGCTTAATCCATTTCTGTTTTCCTTGGCATTGACAAGTTGAAGGATTAAGTATCTAATTCCAATTATTCTATAAAGATTTGAAAAGACACCAAACGACCAAAACTGAAAGTATTTTAAAAAAGAAAATCTCCTGATGTACATCACACACACACACACACACACAAAGTTGCTCAGTCATGTCTGACACTTTGCAACCCCCTGGACTGTATATGGCCAGTCTCCTTGATCCAGGGGGGTTCTCCAGGCAAGAATACTGGAGTAGGTTACTATGCCCTCCTCCAGGGGATGTTCCCAACCCAGGGATCGAACCCAGGTCTCCTGCTTTGAAGGCGGATTCTTTACTGTCTGAGCCAGCAGGGAAGGCCAATGTAAACGACAATTGATTAAAAAGCATGATAAACTCATCATTATCTTTTAGTCATAAATAAATTTGAACTTCAAACTCTACTTTTTTATATCTTCACAGGATTTCTTATCTACCCCAAATCTCCAACAGTTTTCCCGACTTCATAAATGTAGCTAGTAAACGACATGAAATCAGATTACCTGAATGATCGTATCTGCTATGTGGTCAATTGTGTCCTGCTCTTTACAGGCCCATGGGCTGTAGCTCACTAGGCTCCTCTGCCTGTGTAATTTCCAGGCAAGAATACTGGAGTGTGAGGCCATGTCCTACCTCAGGGGATCTCCCTGACCCAGGGATTGAACTTGCGTCTTTTGCATTTCCTGTATTGGCAGGAAGATTCTTCACCATTAAGCACAGCACTGTCACCTGGGAAGACCTCATACTTGCTATATTTGTAACACACATCTAGAAATGTTTGAATAACTGATTAAAAAAATAAAAACAATTCATTTAAACCTTTTTTTTTTTAAACAAATCACAATTCTCTTAGTATAAATTCAATTACAGATTTGTGTCTGTGTGTATGTGAGGGGCGTTTGATGCTTAAAAAAAAAAAAAAAAGATTTTAAAAGCTAATTTAGCCAGTATACATCAATCTCAAAATTTTGTAATATCATGGTAAATGAATGGAGAAGTCTAGAAAACAATTTATAAATTTCTTCAGTAATCATCAGAGACAGGTTTTCTGCTATTAAAGGCAATGCAATTTAAACTGGGTGGCCATAAAATATAGGAGGTTTTTCCCATTGTAATACAGAGGAAATAAATGTATGTTACATTCCTTCCCCACCCAGAACATGGAAATAGAAATGGAAAAACAATTTAAACACTAAACTTTCAACAGTAAACCAAACATAATGCTGTCCCTTAATTTATCTGCAAGCCTCCAAAACTCTGATCACAGCCAAATTCAATGGTGTGTTTAACTGTTGAAGTCTGTCAAGAGATACAAAACAAATTCCTGAAAGTATTCATTCTATTCCCGGAGCATTTCCTCTGACACATGGGAGATTTTAGTTTTCAGTCTCTGGAGGCTGTCTTCCTATCAGTACTGGCCCACACTTATACACGTGCACACACACCTACAAATAACAGTATTTATTGGAGCTAACTCACATCTTTAACTTAAATCTCTCTTCCCTTGCTGTTAAACATAGCATGGCCACCCACGATGCTTGTGCAATTCCAGAAGTTTCCTACTCATTTATGCAAGATCCTGGAGGCAGAATTCATGGGGGATTAACACTCTAAAGCATCCTTTCACCATGAATCTCAAATCATTTTGCACATTTTAATTCATTCTTGGAAAGCCACAGAGAGGAAGTCAGCTGCCATGCCTGTTTTTCAGAAAAGTTCCCTCAAATAAGGAGAGATTCAGGAAGGCTGGGTATGTTTAATTCAAGCATACCAAATGAAACTCTAGGCATTTAAAAAGATGAATTGTTTAAATTTTAGCTTAAAAATGACTGTTTAAAAGAAGTATCATAAAAACCCCAAAGAGGGTTGTAATCAGCTGTTTCAAGTAAAGTATGCACTTTGACAAATAAACATTTTATTTAAATGATGGTTGATACAGGCAAAAAGAAGAAAGCCATAACAGAGATGAAATCTGTTTATGATTAAAATCTAAAATGCATATTTTTTCATGTGGCTTAGAACATAAGGGTCAACAAGTTCCTTTCATTATATGTATGAAAGTATATAACACACTGTAAATATAAGTGAAATCTAGTAATTTGCTTTATCCTTTCTCACATTCTATGTTACAAAAATAGATTTTAGTAAAACAAAACAAATATATATATATTATATAAGGTATCTAATATATTGTGGGGTAAAATGATCTTTATACTTTCTGTATGGTGTTAGAAATTTTGTTTAATATATGAGTATGTAACCTTAGGAAATTAGACTATGAATGTCAATATCACAAATGGAGAACCTGCAGGAAATGATAAATAAAATAATTATATTTGAATAGGTTTGCAATTGTAATTGGGGCTTCTCTGATAGCTCAGTAGGTAAAGAATCTGCCTGCAATGCATGAGATCCCAGTTCAACTCCTGGTTCAGGAAGATCCGCTGGAGAAACGATAGGCTACCCACTCCAGCATTCTTGGGTTCCTGTCGTGGCTCAGCTGGTAAACAATCCACCTGCAATGCAAGAGACCTGGGTTTAAGCCCTGGGTTAGGAAAATCCCCTAGAGAAGGGAGAGGCTACCCACTCCAGTATTCTGGCCTAGAGAACTGTAATTAAAGACTTTTTTTTTAGAAGAGAAATTAGAACTTTATTCTTAAGTAGCAAGTAAAGAAAAATTTTAAATAAATAGGATACATCTGTGTATGTTTGTGTGTGTGTGTGCTTCACAATCAAGGCACAAACAAATTAAATTGTAGCATAGGAGAATTATTCAGTTCAGGTAATTATATGCCATGATTTTAGATTGTCTTTAAATATGGTCATACAAGGTTATATGGCATCAGTCATTCTTTCCTGATCATGATCATGTAACCCTTCAGTAGAAATTTGAGAGATTAGTTAAAATAATCAAATTACATAAAAAACATATTAAATATGTGTGTGCATGTATATGTATATTTTTAATGGGTTTTAGAATATTTAAAATTGTGCAACTATTGCCACAATCAACTTTCAAAAATTTTCATCACCTCAGAAAGAAATCTTGTACCCTTTTCAGCCAATAAATGTATTTAAGCTGGTTTATGCGTATTCCCACTTTTGAAACTCTTGATTTGGACCATTCAAGTGTTCTAGTTGTACATTCTTTGAAATTCCTTCTTTTATTGAGCAAGAGGGGTTTCCCTGGTGGCCCAGTGGTAAAGAACCTGCCTGCCGATGCAGGAGATGCAGATTCGATCCCTGGGTGTGAAAGACCCCTTGGAGAAGAAGGCAATCCACTCCATATTCCTGCTGGGAAATCCAATGGACAGAGGAGCCTGGTGTACTATAGTCCATGAGGTTGCAAAGAGTTGGACACGACTTATTGGCTACACAAAGACAATTGAGCAAGAGATGGGGGGCTGTCTTAACAAAGGGGTTTCTTTCTATTTCGGCATTGTCTTTATTTAAATCTCGCTTTCATCCTGTACAAGATTGGCCTCCCTGGAAAATTACTAAACCTCTTTGTGCCTCATTTTTTTCATTTATAGAATGGGGGTGAAGTAAGTAACAATAGCAACTTCATCATAGCATTATTGGAAGAATTAAATAAGAAATAAAAACTATTTCAGCAATTCCTAGTATATATACTGTCATTTTCATCAATGAAAATAGTTTTAGGCTGTGTATCAAGATAAAGTGTTTGTACTGTCAGGTTTCAGTAATATCAGGTAGAACTGGAAAAGGGGAAAGTCACCTGTTTTGAATTTATGGATTTTTAAATGTGAAAAAGAAATAATTTTCTCAGTAGGATATATGAAATAATTCAATGTTCTTTTTGAATTATGTAAATCATGCTGAAAGTGGATAGTAATTGCAAAGAGCATTTTTATGCCCTACAAATTAGTTTATTACTCAGAAGCACAAGAATGATGACTTTTAAAGATAGAGGTATGTATTCAAGATGCAGATAAATGCTGGTGTGTGGAGAATGTGTGAACCAACAGTAAGTGGCTAGTCACAAAGCTAATTGCTAGAATTATCCTCAGGTGGATCAAATTAGCTGCACCTGACAGGGTGTCAGACACTGCTGGAATGCCCATGTTCCTATGTCTTATCTCGCCTTTGGAAGCCAGAAGATGTCTCAGTGTGGCCCCACCTACAGCAGACAGGACAGTGTGCCCTACCCCTTTCAGCAATTCACACCAGCATGAACTCACTGAACTTTGATTGAACTTTCCTGCTCAGTCAAGTACATTTTTAACACAATCTACACTGTTTAAGCCTCATTTGCATTTCAATTTACAATCTTGCCATTTAACACAAGTCCTTAAAGGTAGATTTTAGGGCAGCAGATAATCTGAAAGGTACATGACTCTCATTCTGCTAACCAAAGATATGCTTTCTGTTTCTGAAACATCCTTAAGAGAAGGAAACAGCTGAGCACTTTATTTGATTGTATGTTTCTGAATTGTCTTCTCTTACAGTAACAAAAAAAAGCTACTAGTGTATTTCTTGAAAATTTTTAAACTTTTAATTTTATAAAGAGAATTATTTATCCTTTCAACAACATATAACCAAGAGATATGGCCAATATTGTCCATCTCCAAGAAACAGTGTTTTCACTGAAAGACTCACCAGTAGTGCATTTTTGCAGACTTGGCTATGACAGATTATATGTGAAGGCAACTTTCTTGTCAAGTAAAAGCATAACATGCCTAAGAGATTTACAAATTTTTATTTTTTAAAAAAGGATTCTTTGCATACCAAAATACAGGCTTCCATTAACCCAATTATAGGGAAGATAAATCTTAGCAGGGCAATTATTTCTTGAAGTTCAGATGGCCACACATAAATTCTTTCCTTGGATTCAGCACATTTTTTAGCTATCTGCTAGGAACATTAAGTTCTTCACTACAGACCAGCGTTTTGGGGAGGAAATGGGGGTATTCTTTTTTTTTTTTTTTTTTTCTCTTCAAATGTATTTCAAATTTATTGTGTTTGGATAGGCTTTTTGGAGTAACTGCCACTTGTTTCCAAAGTGCTCCTGGAAACTGACTCTTAATTAAATATAAATTGTAAAGAATAGAAGTATTCTATAAAGGATATAAAATTTTAGACTTGGATTTAAGCAGTATGCTGTGAACAGAATTCTTAGTCTGAATCCATTTGCTGAATAAATATTGCATATAGTATGTTCGAGGCACTATTGAAGGCATGTGAAAAAGACAGGACTGTTTTCTCTATAATTTATAGAACTTTAGGGCAGATAACAGTAATCATTATTATTTACTGAATATTTACTAAGCATGTGACATTGTGGGTTAAAAAGGTAAGACATCCAGCTGAGTATAAAACAGCATTTGTAAAGCAGACCTTAGTTTAAGTCAAATAATTTTATTGTGCACCTACTTTGTAACAAACAAACATTAATCGCGGCAGTTTACAAGATCTCTGCCTTAATAGGCCATATGCTAATCAAGTACTTTAAGAAAGAAGTAAACCATCTCCCATGTTATAAATTTCAGTGAAGGGCAAGTCTATTCACTCTGTGTGGATGAGGTAGCATTTGAAGGAAGATTTGGGTTTGGAAACACAGATATTAAAGGAGAAAATCAAGACCCTTAAGTTAGTTTCATCTGGAGGTCTAGAGGGTCTATTGTTAAGGAGAACTTGTAAGTAAAAGGGACTTTTGTTAAAATATTGGAGTTTGTATTTCTTATTCTTAAATTCTTTTAAACGATTAATTCCAACCGAGATTACATATAGAAGTATTAAAATAATACAATGAAGGGATTTTCACTACATTTATAGATTCATTGAAACAAAGAAAGAGGGGGAAATAATTCAAGTAAAACAAACCCAGAATGTTTTGAGAGATTGTAAACCTGCAATCACTGCTGCAGAGCTGTCCGTATGCAATCCATGTATATTCACAAGGCAGCCAAAAAAAGTCTGAAAATATGGTGTGGTTTAGAAATTGCTAGAGCAGAAAGGGCTATGAGAGCATGATGGAATTGTTTCCCTTTCCCTTTTTCACTTAAAATAATGCAGTTCTGATGCCTAGGGTATCACCGAAAAGGTGATGGGGGATGTATATACCTGCAATCAAGGATACAGTACCTGATAGGCACTTGATGGCCCCCTCAATAGATATTTGGTCATTGAGATTGTTTGCTGCAAATAAAGGGAAGTATTTCGTTTGGAATAAAGGTAAAAAATATCTAGATTTCCTTGGGTATCATCTGTGTTTATAACAACTATTTCTTGGGGTATCTGAGGCTTTTAAGCTTCCCCTCAATTTTCATGATTGTTCTTTAATTGACCCTCAATTAAATTCTTCTAAACAGAAACTGTTGGGAAGAACTGAAACAACAGCTAAAGGAGACACCATCTTCTTTCTCCAGTGATATCTGCATTTCAGTGGCAAAATGATTCCCATCTGTGGTGTGTATTTCCTTTCTAAAGAGTTGGAGGAATCACTGGAATAGACATCCTTGTATAATTGCAAGTGTTAGTACGATGATAATTATTATAATTGGTATTATTAAAATGATGTGGGTCTCCTACAGCAAGGAATGAGTTTCTGAGTAATGGAAGTGATTTTATAATCCAATGGGGCAAAAGTCATTTAGCTGTCTACCCTAACTCTCTCATCACTAAAGAGGCAACATATATAGAATCAGTCAAACCTCTCAACATAGGAAAGTTTTGCAAAAATGTATCATCATTGAATTAATATTTTCATAATCTTATGTTTGATTGTCAGATCACAGCTTTCCCGTGTCATTTATTTTTATTAGCATTATTTTTGAATTATTGTGAAAGCAAGAACACATACACACACACAAATGGGAAACACGACTCCACAGAATNATGCTTGCAGAATCTTCTTGACTTATTAACAGCCAATAATCTTTAAGAGAATAAGATTAAAATCTAGGCTTCATCTGGCCATGTTAAAATTATCCCTGAGGCTCTAAGTTCTTGTGGTAGGATTTATGTTTCTTATATTTCAACATAAGTAAACTTTCAGAGACCTTTTCAGTCACTTGTAGTTACTAATAGTCCCCATACTTATAATAACAGATTAAGAGTCCAGTTGCTGTGCCCACAAGATAATAAGGGTTTATGGGCTTTTGTAGATTTGTGGTATAGAAAATGTAGCTGCCTTTAATTGGCAATAAAACAGTTCCCTCCTAGACACAGTTCCTTCAACTGAGGTTAAGAGAAGCAGCAGCAAAGACCTCAAGGGGGAACATGTAGATAAACAAAGAAGAAACTAGAACAGGATCCGTATTTGAAATCTGATATCAAATGGCCTCTCCAGGTTTGGTATGCTATTCTTTGTAGCCTCGCTGAACAAACGTGATCAAATAAATTGAATATTTAGGAAAATGGGGGATTGACTGACAAGAGAATCACACCATCATATGAAAACACCTCTGCATATCTTACTTTAAAAGATCAGTTTTCAGGACTTCCTTGGTAGTACAGTGGTTGAAACTCCATGTTTTCACTGCTAAGAGCACAGGTTCAATCCCTGGTTGGGGAACTAAGATCCCATAAGCCTTGTGCACCCCTTCTCCCCCCAAAAGCCCGTTTTTACCATCCATTCATTAAAGCATTGTCATGTTTGTCACTAACATTTGCCTGAAAAGTGACCAGAAGTAGCATTATTTTAAAACAAAAGAAGGTCCCTACAGAACAGCAAAGTTCATAGCTCTTTACTTAAAGGGAGAGATTTTGAACAGATACACATAATATTATGTTGACTTTCCAAGTGCATGTTTCTTTTCATTTATGAAAAGAAAAGAGTACTTTTCTAATACCATCACCAGCAATTAGATTCTTTTATTAGTCCATCAATAATGACAGGGGTAACTGAGTATCACTTTGAGACAATCTACAGTCCATCAAAGAATCAAGGGAAAAGCTAGTAAACTGCAGACACTTACAGTCTTTTCTTTGAGTAAGCCATTTAGTGAGAATGTGCATAAAACTCCAACTCCCATTATTTGTAGAATCAACTGGCTTATCCATTAAAAAAAAAATAGTTCTCAAAATGCTTTGGCATTTTCTGTTTCCCTAAATATTTGGCAGTGCATCAGAATGCATTTCCTCAAAATCGTTCTCCTCCTTTGTTTTTCTTTCTGCTTGAAAATTTGACACAAAAGACCTTTCTGAGTACTTTTATCCAAACTGCATGTATGACCATCACAGGGTGATACCATTTTCTTGAAGACACATTGCCCTGGGCAAGTCAATTGAAATTTGGAAGGGGAAAAAAAAAAAGAAAGAGAAGAAAAATCAACACAAAGATTGGTTTGGAAATTCAACTTATCGAAAATATACACAAAAGGGTGATGTTCTATCTTCCTTTTGTTCCTGTTCTCATAAAATTAAGCGTTGCTAAATGAACTGTGTAAGGAAAAAAAAAAAAGAAGAACACCTCATCTTAGTCTTTAGTAGCTCTTTCCCACTAATAAACTATATTTTCTTCCATGTGCAATTTTATCTGTAAGTAATTTTTAGTGTAGTATAGCTGCTTTACAATGTTGGGTTAGTTTCTACTGTACACTAAAATGAATCAGCCACACACATACATACATCCCTTCCCTTCTGGATTGTCTTTCCGTTCAGGTCACCACAGTGCATTAAGTAGAGTTTTCTGTGCTATACAGTATGCTCTTGTTAGTTACCTATTTTATATGTGGTATCAATAGTGTACACATGTCGATCTAGAAAAGTGGTGTAGATGATCTTATCTGAAAGCAGAAACAGAGCTACAGTCCTACAGAATCAACATATGGATACCAAGAGGAAAGAGAGGCGGACGCAGGGGAGAGGAACTGGGAGATGGGACTGTTCTTATAAACTCCAAAGAAAGTGAAAACAAAACTAAAGCCTGAATTGAAAGACAGTATCAGGATCAGTTCAATCACTCAATCGTGTCTGATTCTTTGGGACCTTGTGAACTGCAGCATGACAGGCCTCCTTGTCCATCACCGACTCCAGGAGTCTACCCAAACCCATGTCCATTGTTGGTGATGCCATATAACCATCTTATCCTCTGTCGACCCCTCCTCCTCCTGCCCTCAATCTTTCCCAGCATCAGGCTCCTTCCAAATGAGTCAGTTCTGCACATCAGGTGGCCAGAGTATTGGAGTTTCAGCTTTAACAGCAGTCCTTTCAATGAACACCCAGGACTGATTTCCTTCAGGATGGACTGGTTGGATCTCCTTGCAGTCCAAGGGACTCTCAAGAGTCTTCTCCAACACCACAGTTCAAAAGTATCAATTCTTCTGCGCTCAGCTTTCTTTATAGTCCAACTCTCACATCCATACATGACCACTGGAAAAACCATAGCCTTGATTAGATGGACCTTTGTTGCCAATGTCTCTGCTTTTTAACAACTGAACCATTAATGTCTATATCGTTTTTATTTTTAGTTTTTTTCTCTCTTGGAAAGTGATTAAATCTATTATTGTTTAGCACTTTGTGTATATCACAGATTACAGTCTGTAAATATATTAACTGATATATATCTTATGGACAGCAAAGACCCCTAAGTTTTCTCAATAATGCTTAGCCTGTGTGTACTGCTCAGGTTAAAGAGGCGAAGTTATGAAGCTGAGTTAGTAAGGAGAGTTCAAAGCCAAGCTCCCGCTTTCTCTGCTAGATCATTCAGATTCATTCTCCTGTGATCTTTTGCACCATTCTACCTTCATCCTTCTCGCAAACAAATGCTAGCATCATTTGCTCTTCACCCTGCTGAGACACACAGAACTCATTTTATTTGAGTTACTCAGAGAATGGCTTACTAAAAGAAAAGACTGTAAGTGTCTGCAATTTACCAGCAGCATAGTGATAATTGTATTTTTGGTCTGTCCACTCTTCCCATAAGCAACTCAAATTTCATGAAATATTTTTTTAGTAGCAATTCCTTTCTGTTTAATGTTATCTGTTCCTATCTTCCCTTCATCATGACCCTGCTTAAACTAAACTGCATATTTTCTGATCTTCCTTAATTGTGAATTAATTTGTCTTCACAGAATATACCAGACTGTTTCTGTCAGTTAAACCATTTCACCATAACCAGAACACCTCAGACTAAGGTTTCTAGCCTGTCACAATGCAGGCTAGTTTTCAGTATAAATTTAGCCAAGACACTATATCTCTGAATTTCTGGGTTCTCACTTGCAAAATGATTTTAAGATTTACCCTGTGCATAAAAGAACACATGATGCCCAGTGTGATTGTTCTTCTACTCACCCGTGCCTCCTTTTTCTGGACAAATAGGCATAATCCCTATGCATTTCACTAGAAGCCCCCGGGATAAAGTTGGAGAAAGGAATGGCATCCCACCCCAGGATTCTTGTGTGGGAAATCCTGTGGACAGAGGTGTCTGACAGGCAACAGTCCACAAGGTCACAAAGAGTTGGAGCCAACTGAGTGACTGAGCACACACATACATTAGAGATAAGGGAATTTCTGAGTGAAAGTTCTTGCAAAGGCACCCTGATGTCCCATTTCTGGAAATGGAATTCATAGAATATAATGAGACAGTGTTTCTTTGTTCTCTGAATATTTTTAAAAATAGGTTATCAGGATGCTGGAAGAAACAAGCTTATGTGAAGGAATCTGGTTCTTCCCCTAGACTCTCTCCTTGTCTCTGTACCACAACCACGTGGGACTTCCTTACTGTAAATAAAAGCCATCCCATATGCTGTCGCATGGAGGTATTGCAAGGACTCTTCTTCCTTCGCCTTGGTCATTCCCCAGAAACATCACACTTTCTTTATTTTCCCATTATTTAAGCTCTTTATTTTATTATGATGTACTATGATGTACTATTTTATTATTATGTACTATATTATCATGCTTTTACTTTAAAATCACTACAGCATCCCCCTCTTTCATCACTGGTAGCATTTCTCCCTTTTTTTCATGATGTCTATTGTACTGTTGATTTTGTGTATTGCCTACCTGCCATGCTGGCATATCAGCTCCAGTCAGGGAAGGTTTTAAGTCTGTGTTGTGATTAGAAAAGGTCTGAACATGTGAGATGCTCAGTAACAACATGTGGACCATACAGACAAATTAGATATATCTAACTAAACAACTTTGATGCTGGGAGGGATTAGGGGCAGGAGGAGAAGGGGACAACAAAGGATGAGATGACTTGATGGATGTGAGTCTGAGTGAAGTCCGGGAGTTGGTGATGGACAGGGAGGCCTGGTGTGCTGCGATTCATGGGGTCACAAAGAGTCAGACACGACTGAGTGACTGAACTGAACTAAACAACTTGACTTACTAAGGAAATTTCTTCTAGGACTAGGAATCTTTACTGCACATTTTAGATTCAACTAAACTCAATAGCTTGGAGAAGGAAATGCTAACCCGCTCCAGTACTCTTGCTTTGGAATTCCCATGGACAGAGAAGCCTGGCAGGCTACCTACAGTTCATGGGGTCGCAATGAGTCAGACACGTTAGTGACTAAACAACAGCAACATCACAAACTCAATGGATTGCTTCACACATTTCAAATTGAAAAAAAAATAATGAAGCACTGGACACATATTGCCTGATGAATATTTTTCTTCTTCCAAAGATAAAAATATTTGAGTTTAGTTTAATTTAAAAACACTCAAGTAATATGAGCATACAACTAAAAATAATTCTGCTAGCTTATAATAGAGAGGGGATATGCCAGTTAAATTCACTGAAGAAGCAAATAGACCACTTAAAAATTATTTGTGTACTCATTATAGATTTGCTGTCTACTTTTGATTCTATTCTAGGGTAATATATCTATTTCTTCGGGTATAAGAGTTCAGGAAAATACCCACACCAAAAGCCCCATTGTGTTGCTCTATATAATACTTATCTTTCATGATAAAAATGATCTCTAAAGATTTTTATATTCATTTATGCCTGTAAATTTTGAAAATTGTTTGGTTTGATTTTTTTTTAAAAAAAAATCACTCTGCCTGTAATGGCACTGTTGCTAATGGGATCTTCACACTAATTCCATGCACAGAAGGAGAAGAATGAAATGGAAATAATGACTCATGATGGTAATTTGTAGCTCAATGTGAAATCTCTTGGAAGGATGTGTGTTCCTGTATCCCATAAACAGAGTTAAAAGCTGCATTGTACTCATATCCAGAGGGACCTAACTAATGTATTAGCAAATTACAATAAAAGGAAAAGTGGAAAAAGAAGGCTAATATTGGGAGCTTAGAATCACAGAAATAAGAGGAGAAGTGCCCATTATATGTTGGTTTCTAGACAAATGGGTGCTAGAGCTAGAAAACAATAGGCAAATTACTTGAATATAGTAATAACTGAATTTTGAAAGCAAATTAATCTAAATACCCCTTTTAAGCCTGAGTTACTTACCATTAAGTGTAGTACATTGTAAGGTTTGATGCCCTGTGGTTTCTTCAGTTACTAAAGACATAAAGTGCTTAAAATCAGTAGGACATATTGGTCTCAGTGTGCTTCTGATCCATGACTAAAGAAGCTGATGGCATTTATATTAAAATTACATTTATTCATTCAGCATGGTGCTGTGTACAGGTGTGAATAGAATGTGTCTGAAGCACATTAATAGAAAGGATGGAAATATAATGTTAAATATCATAATGGTATTTATTATTCTTCCCCAGTCTCATAACTCAAGCTATATTGCAAATAAGTATGCTCACTCATTCCTTGTTTGAGGAAACATGCTCAGATTGTATTAGCCACAACATTGGCTGGAGAACTGGGCTGATGGTAGATGTACTTTTTTCCTATAAATCATGCACATTCTCACATATAGCTTCCTTTCAGTATTTTTCATCTTTGAAGTCATTAAAGTGAAAGTGAAGTTGCTCAGTTGTGTCGGACTCTTGGTGAACCCACGGACTGTAGCCTTCCAGGCTTCTCCATCCATGTGATTTTCTAGGCAAAAATACTGGAGTGGGTTGCCATTTCTTTCTCCAGGAGATCTTCACATCCCAAGGATTGAACCCTGGTCTCCCGCATTGTAGGCAGATGCTTTACCATCTGAGCCACCAGGGAAGTATCTTGCAGTCATTAAAGCAGTCCAGAAAATATTTGATTCTTTCTCTCCTTCTGGACTTTTTCCACCAGAAAGAATTTGTTATTGACCATGTGTCTGAAATTGACCAGTTTAGTTCAGTTCAGCTCAGTCTCTCAGTCATGTCTGACTGTGACCCCACAGATTGCAGCACGCCAGGCCTCCCTGTCCATCACCAACTCCCAGAGCTTACTCAAACTCATGTCCCTTGAATCAGTAATGCCATACAACCATCTCATCCTCTGTCATCCACTTCTCCTTCCACTTTCAATCTTTCCCAGCATCAGGGTCTTTTCAAATGAGTCAGTTCTTCGCATCAAGTGGCCAAAGTATTGGAGTTTCAGCTATAGCATCAGTTCTTCCAATGAATATTCAGGACTGATTTCCTTTAGGATTTACTGGTTTGATCTCTCTGCACTCCAAGGGACTCTCAAGAGTCTTCTCCAACACCACAGTTCAAAAGCATCAATTCTTCTGCACTCAGCTTTCTTTATAGTCCAACTCTCACATCCATACATGACCACTGGAAAAACCATAGCTTTGATTAGATGGACCGTTGTTGGCTTAGTAATGTCTCTGCTTTTTAATATGTTGTCTAGGTTGGTCGTAACTTTTCTTCCAAGGAGTAAGTGTCTTTTAACTTCATGGCTGCAGTCACTGTCTGCAGTGATTTTGGTGCCCCCAAAAATAAAGTCTCTCACTGTTTTCCCATCTATTTTCCATGAAGTGATGAGACCAGATGCCATGATCTTAGTTTTCTGAACGTTGAACTTTAAACCAACTTTTCCACTCTCCTCTTTCACTTTCATCAAGAGGCTCTTTAGTTCTTCTTCACTTTCTGCCATAAGGGTCGTGTTATCTGCATATCTAAGATTATTGATATTTCTCCCAGAAATCTTGATTCCAGTTTGTGCTTCATCCAGCCCAGCATAGTGTGCATATAAGTTCAATAAGCAGGGTGACAATATACTGCCTTGACATACTCTTTTCCCGATTTGAAACCAGTCTTTTGTTATATGTCCAGTTCTAACTGTTGCTTCCTGACCTGCATACAGTTTTCTCAAGAGGCAGGTCAGGTGGTCTGTGTAGCATATATATAGAAGAGATGAGTGTCAGGGTAAAGAACTTTAGAGTTAGCGTGGAGACTACTCTTGTGGTCCGGTGTGTAGCATTTCATTTGCAAGGCAGGGGATGCTGGTTTGATCCCTGGAAGGGCTTCTCTGGTAGCTCAACTGGTAAAGGATCCATTTGCAGGCAGTAGACGCCAGTTCTATCCCTGAGTTGAGAAGATCCTCTGGAGAAGGAATAGACTAACACTCCGGTATTCTTACCTAGAGAATTCCATGGACAAAGGAGTCTGGCTACAGTCCATAGGGTCACAGAGAGTTGGACATGACTGAAACAACTAGGCACGGCAGCATAAGGAAACCAAGATCCCACATGCAGGGGGTCAACCAAGCCTGCACACAGCTAGGACCCAATGAAGCCAAGTAAATAACTATTTTAAAAAAAATAGGGAGAGAGAGA
Source organism: Redunca redunca (assembly GCA_006410935.1). Lineage (NCBI taxonomy): Eukaryota > Metazoa > Chordata > Mammalia > Artiodactyla > Bovidae > Redunca > Redunca redunca. The sequence goes on from SJYQ01003227.1 coordinate 1,082,645, forward strand.
AAGTCAGTTCATAGTATGCCATTTGCAAAGGATTCTTTTTTTCAGTCTGGGTCCTGAAGAATAGAAAAGAGAATATGGAACTGAGAAACTTTCAACTTTTGATACACACAGCATGAGTGAAAAATAAACATTTCTTAGTTTAAGTCAATGATGCACTAATATTCTCTAAAGTATGGTGGCATTAGTGATAAAGAATGTGCATGCCAATGAAGAGGGCTTGGGAGACATGGGCTTGATCTCTGGGTCAGGAAGATCCCCTGGAATAGAAAATGACCACACACTCCAGTATTCTTGCATGGAGAATCCCATGGGCAGAGAAGCCTGGTAGGCTACAGTCCATGGGGTCGCAAAGAGTCAGATATGGGTGAGCACACTCACTAGTATTATTTGTTGCCTCTGCATAACTTAGCTTATCCTGAATGATGCACTTAGTTACATCAGAGCATTTAAATCTTGCCCAGAAGTTTCTCAAAATCCTATAAGTCCCCATTCTTTTCTTGCCTTTTCTTCTATTATTCCTGTGCTTTATTCTATTTTTGAGACAAGAATATATTACCATCACTACCATGCATATGGAGAGTTGGACTGTAAAGAAGGCTGAGCAGAGAAGAATTGATGCTTTGGAACTGTGGTGTTGAAGAAGACTCTTGACAGTCCCTTGGACTGCAAGGAGATTCAACCAGTCGATCCTGAAGATCAATCCTGGGTGTTCATTGGAAGGACTGATATTGACGCTGAAACTCCAATACTTTGTCCACCTGATGCGGGGAACTGACTCATTTGAAAAGACCCTGATGCTGGGAAAGATTGAAGGCAGGGGGAGAAGGGGATGACAGAGGATAAGATGGTTGGATGGCATCACCAACTCAATGGACATGAGTTCTAGTAAACTCCGGGACTTGGTAATGACAGGGAGGCCTGGAGTGCTACAGTCCATGGGGTCGCAAAGAGTTGGACAAAACTGAGCAACTGAACTGAACTGAACCATGCATATGAGCTGTGTTAATAGCACACCAATGAATATTGTAGGGAATTTTACTTTTTATTAATTAATTATTTTTATTTCTTAACATTTTTTTTCAGATTTATCAAGGTATAGTTAATGCATCATTAGCTACACAAAATTAAAGTGTACACAATGTTTTAACATATATATGTGTATATATGTGCCTTTGAAGTATCACCATCAACGTAATGAACATCATTGTTATCTCCCAGAGCCTCCTTTTGCTCTTTAGAAATTTTTATTGAAATATAGTTGATTTATAATGTGGCGGCTTGTTTCAAGTGTATAGCAAAGTAATTCAGTTATCTTTTTAGATACCTTTCCATTATGGGCTATTACAGGATATCAAGTATAGTTCCCTGTGTCAGTAAATAGATGAATCTCCATGAAAAAAACTGAGATAGTTCAAAAAATTACATCAAAAATTTGAAGACAGCTCTCCATGTTGATTTCTTTCACTAATTAAAAACCTCTAAATCATCACCTTTTAATGTCTATAAGGCTATATTTTTTCCAGTTGAATAGGTTTCTCTGCTTTAATAGATGGTTAGCATACATAATGTATGCTCATGTGTGCTCATCACTTCAGTTGTGTCCAACTCTTTGTGATCCTATGGACTGTAGCCTGCCAGGCTCCCCTGCTCATGGGATTCTCCAGGCAAGGGTGCTGGGGTGGGTTGCCGTGCCCTCCTCCAGGGGATCTTCCTGACCCAGGGATCAAATCTGTGTCCGCAGTGTCTCCTGAATGGCAGGCGGATTCTTTACCACTGAGTCACAGGGGAAGCCACAGTGTATGCACAGAGCTTGAAAATACAGTATTCTTATTATAATACAGTCTATTTATATCAAGTCATTATTCCAATAATACTTGCTGTGTGCCTTCTGCATTCCAAATATATATGTAGGTTTCTGGGAATAAGACAGCAACCAAACCAGATACAGCCTCTGCCTTCATGGTATGGGCATTCCAGAACAGGTGAGACCTATGTCAAGTGACACCAAAAAATTACAGCAGGAGAAGGGGAATAATAAGTCTCCATAGTAAAGCGTGGTAGAAGGAGTAGAATAGATATTTTATAAACTGATTTCAGGTAAAATTTCTCTGAATAGGTGACAGTTAAGCCAACTTTCACAGAAAAAAATTTGGAAATTCTGATATTTTGGAAAGACACAAATGAATATATAAAATGAAATAAATGCAGAAAAGTAAAAAAATTAAAATTAACCATTCTTCAATTACTTTTAAAACATTTTTGGATTAACATCAAGTGGTTTAANCCATTCTTAGTAATAATTTTATTTTTAAAAAATCTGGAATGCGTGCTAAACTATTAACACTGTAAGTTTCTTGAAGGCAGAATTATGGGAAACTTTTGCACTGTGCTTTTTACATTTTTATATTACTGAATATTTTAAATCAGAGAACTCATAAGGCTTGAAACTATTCTTCTGCAGGGTAATCACCAATGGCTCTACAGTATTCTATTATACAGCTAATTAGCTAAAACAAAATTTATTTTATTAAGCCACTGTTATTGGATATTTAATCTCTCCAGATTTTTGGTGAATAATTAGATTTTAATGATTTTCATGACAAATATATAATATACCAGCTACATTATAAGCCAATTAGACTTTCATGGAATAGCTTGGCAATATATAGTTTTGTATTCTATAGGAAAATTGTATTATGCATTCCAAACCATTTATATAACCAGTCACATTAGAGCATAATCCATGTGCTAACTGTGTGCCTTCTCTACAGGTAAACAGTTTTGTAACTTGAGCTGATCCTATGTGTTGCTAGACAGTATGGAAGTGATATTCATTCACACTTAAGTGGCCAGATGACCTGGGCATCATATGAAGCAACACGTGCTATTTTTCCTTAAAACAGTTTATGGCACTAATAAAAAATTTCGACACTCAAACCACCTTCTGGGGGTGAGAGGGAGGGTTCAACTGAAAAAGCATATCAAATAAGTCCATGATTGAGAAAACTATATGGTGTACGAGTCTCGAGGTAGTAGGCAACATTCTGTGGAAACTAGCCCTTCACCTAGGCTGATTTGATTGCTCATCTTTGTGTTCAGACACATCTGGAACTATTTTCGCACTGTGCTTATCACACTTCACGGAGACTTCGCTGCTTCAGTGTCTCCCAGATACCTTCCAGCATCTTAAAATTGGCGACCACAGATTTTCCCTGTGAAAACACTGCATGTTAGCCCAGGATCCAGCTTATGCTGTCTCCTCAAGAGATGCTTATTGACCTGAAACAAGACTGCTTGAGGAAGGTCACGGGAGAGAGTATGAATACTAATGTTAGAATATTGTAGATACTTGCACAAGCAAAAGCAAAATTTGGATAGAACAAAGAAAGAAAGAAGAATGGCATCACCAAGTCTGGAGAAACGCATTCTCTACACTCACAATGGAATTCCTTTCAGTAGACAGGACCACAGATAAAGATTGTTGGAATTATGCCTGCAACATTGAAAAAGAAATAAAGTGATCTTTTGTCTCTTCTAACAATATCTTCCTTCTCTCCATGAAGAATAGTCCTATCTTATATATCAGTATATTAACAGGAATGAAGGTTGAGCTGCCGCTGCTACTAAGTCCCTTCAGTCGTGTCTGACTCTGTGCGACCCCGTAGATGGCAGCCCACCAGGCTCCCCCATCCCTGGGATTCTCCAGGCCAAAAAAAAAAAGTGGAGTGGGTTGCCAGTTCCTTCTCCAATGCATGAAAGTGAAAAGTGAAAGTGAAGTTGCTCATTCGTGTCCCACTCTTAGCGACCACATGGACTGCCGCCTACCAGCCTCCTCCGCCCATGGGACTTTCCAGCCAAGAGTACTGGAGTGGGTGCCATTGCCTTCTCCGAATGAAGGTTGAGAGGGTCTCTTAATATTAACTCTGTGTTCCCAGCAGCCATTCTGTGCCCACCATTCATATGAACTGATTTTTCAGATTTCTTTATCATCTTTAATTTGTCCAGATGTAAGTAGTAAGAATGCTGAAAGGGGATGAGGGTGAAAATGGAAGCTTTGGGGCACTAATTGAGTGAAATTTCTTTTATATTATGCAACCTAAGCGAACCGTAGAGCTTCCAGGTGGCTCAGTGGTAAAGAACGTGCCTGCCGATGCAGGAGAAGCAGGAGACGTGAGGAGACACGGGACTGATCACTGGCCCGGGAAGATAGTCTGAAGTAGAAAATGGCAACCCAATCCAGCACTCTTGCCTGGAAAATCCGATGGACGGAGGAGCCTAGCAGGCTGTCCTCTATGTAGCCACGAAGAGCTGGCCATGACTGAGCAGTTAGCACACAAGGGCACCATGAGAATGAAACTCTCAGATCTCGAGTTCAGTCGGGCAATTGACAGTCCCCACGTCAATGGCCTCAACTGTACCACTGTGTTTGCACAGAGACCATGTTTCTCAAGGACTTCTGTTGTTCCGTTGCTGAGTCATGCCTGATTCTTTGCGACCCCATGGACTGTAGCGTGTCAGGCTCCTCTGTCCTCCACTGTCCCCCAGTTTGCTCAGATCCATGTGCACTGAGTCGGTGATGCTGTCTAACCATCTCATCCTCTGCTGTCCCTTTCTGCTTTTGCTTTCAATCTTTTCCAGCATCAGAATCTAGATGACGCCCAGTGAAGGACTGAACATGGTAGAGCCAAAATCATTCCTGGAAAATGAGAAATTCTTCCAAAAGACTTTGGCTTGATGACTCCCCGGTGAAATTTTTGTGCTTTCCTTAGACTGCACAGCAGCTTAAGGACATTTCAATCCCTCTTCTTTCCTTCGCTCTCTCTTTCATTCAGGGTCAGACCTGCACAAAATCTTATGGCTCTTCCAGCCTTTCTGATTCTCTTGCCATTTCCTTTCACTGGCATTTCTCATAATAACATTCTTGTACACTTAGCCCTCTCTGGCAAAGACTTGAGTAATAAAATATAGCAGTGTGCTATAATCACTTATATTTTACATCTCAGTCTATGTACCAATCATCCATCTATCCATCAGTGTATCTAGTTGTTTAAATGTATCCGTTGACTAGACTGTAAATATCTTGACAATGCCTGGTTTATCATATGCAGCAATTATTCAAAGCTGTGGATTCGTTTTCTAGAGCTTCCTTAACAAAGTACTACAAACTGGGTGGCTTAAAACAGTAGACATGTGCTGTATAGTTCTGGAGGCTAGACGTCTGAAATTCAGAAGTCAGCAGAACCACAAGCTCTCTGAAAGTTAAGAAAATTCTTCTTTGCCTTTTCCCGGTTTTGTTGGTTTCCAGCAATTTTTGGTGTTCCTTGACTTGAAGATGCCTCATTCTAATCTCTGCCTCCGTCTTCACATGGCCTTCTCTCTCATGTCTCCTATCTCTATTTCTAAATTTCCCCTCTTTTATAAGGTCAATGGTCACTGGATTACGACCTACCCTAATCCCAGTAACCTCATTTTAGCTTGATTGCACAAGTAAAGTTCTTATTTCCAAATAAGGTCATATTCAGAAATACCATCAATTAGGGCTTGCATGTATCTTTGAGGGACACAATTCCACCCGCCAGGCTGTGTGACTTGGTTTTACCACTATTGCTGATGTTGCTCCAACTGCTAGAGCTGGCACAGATTCCTCGAGAAGTCTCTGCTACCCTGTTGCTAACAGCTCACTTTCTCAGTTGAGCCCGGTGACCCCAAGGCACCCCCAAATCAAGCCTAATCACTTTTAATTTAGACTAAATTCTATTCTATTCAAACATAGCATATATAGCCGCTTGGCATGTTAAACTGACAGTGAGATTAATCTGTCCTTCCTGAACTCATCTGCTGTGGAATTCTATCTCTCTCCTTCTGTGCATGGTCTCTGCAAACATGAGGCGCACAAGAAGATAGCTGGTTTGTCTTCATGATGCTGTCTTTTTGATGCTCCCATTTCTGAGTCTTATCAGTAGGGTTTATTAAAAAGATATTCAAGGTTTAAGGTATGCAGGGATTCAGGAGGCTGGGGCAGTAGATTTTTATGGCTCATGGACCACATATAGTTTTATTCTAGGCATCAAGAATGATGACCTTTACTGTAGGTCATGTTAGTTCTCAGTCATGCCCAGCTCTTTGTGACACCATGGACAGTAGCTTGCCAGGATCCCCTGTCCACAGATTCTCCAGAAAAGAATACTAGAGTGTAGCCATTTCCTTCTCTAGGAGATCTTCCTGACCAAAGGATCAAACCCATATCTCTCGCATTGCAGGCAGATTCTTTACCATCTGAGTCACTGGGGAAGCCAAAAGTCTGATTGCTGACGTGTGCTCAGTGGTGTCTGACTCTTTGCAACCCTATGGACTGTAGCCCACCAAGTTCCTCTGTCCATGGAATTTTCCATGCAAGAATAATGGAGTTGCTTGCCATTTCCTCCTCCAGGGGATCTTACTGACCCAGGGATCAAATCCAAGTCTCCTGCATCTCCTTGCACGGCAGGCAGATTCTTTACCACTGAGCCACCTGGGAATCCCACATAATCTTTCTAATCCAAAACACTGTGGTGCCTTTCCAAGGATTAAGACAACATATACACATAAGGGTGATAAATGCTAAACTTACAAGGAGAAAAAAAATAATTAATTCCATTATATTGGACTTCATATTTTAACACATGCGTCAGTATCTATATGTCTGTAATTATATCATGGAGAAGTCTTCTGTCACATGAAAGATATCATGCTAATTGATAAAATACAAAGAGAAGAAAACCATGTTAATTTTAAATCGCTGCTACATGACAGGCACTGATCTTGGTAGGTCTATCACGATTACTTCTCTATTCCTGAAATTTCAACTATGTCTGGCACGTAGAAGCTGTCCAATAAAAAAAAATGTGTTGAATGACTGACTGACATAGTGCTGTATAAAGACAGATGATAGCAACTGTGACAGCCTGGGGGAATCAGGAGAGACTGACTCTTTGAACTTGACCAAGAAGGGTTCATTTCATCAGCAAAGGAATGTTAGAGGTCTGTGTGAGTGCCCAGTCACTCAGGTGTGTCCTACTCTGTGACCCAATGGACTGTAGCCCACCAAGCACCTCTATCCATGGGATTTAAAAGGAAAGAATATTGATTCCAGGATATTAGAATCCTGCTTTACGCGGAAGCAGTTTTTCAGCAGATTAAGGTGATTCATATATCAAACAACATGAGAAGACTCTCATAAGAGCTAGGAGGGTGACTTGCAGAGTAAACGCTATTGAAACTCAGAAAATGAAAGGAAGACAGTAAGCTAGATTGATGAAGGAATGTTTACCTGGAACTGAGTGAGACCTCTCTCTCTCCCACCAATGAAGGAAGAAGGAATTTAAGTAGTGTAAAGATTAGACTCCCATACAGTACGGGGCGCAGAGGCTGGAGTGCAGAAATTCGACTGGAGTCAGCAGCGCCTCACTAGTGTGCTGAGGCACATGGTTTGTGTAGTGGCACGTGGGAGGTATGCGACTAAAGTGGGAGGTATGGTTGAACTTCATCCTAAGTCGGCCCCGGAAGCCTGCGAGGGCCAGGTTCTCAGGGCAGTTCTAGATGCGCACCTGTTTTAGTGTCCCCGAAGCTCAGTCTCTTCCATGTTCACAAGGAAGTCATTGTCCACCACCTTATTTAAAACTTAGTTTATCCCAACTCTATTTAGAAAGATGAAAGACGGACTGAGCTTTACTCTTTACTCACCTGGACTAGAATTTTTGGAAAAAAAAATCAAATCAGGAATAATTTTATAAGACACTTTACTCTTTTACACAAAAATTCATATATATAGATGTGAAGACATAGAGATAGATACAGAGCTAGAGATGGATCTCCCAAAGCACCATTTCCAAAACAACTCAGAGAATTCTATAGGAAAGAAATGCTAAATTGTGTAGTTACGGGGGCTTCCCTGGTGGCTCAGCGGGAAAGACTCCACCTGCCAGTGCAGGAGACATGGGTTTGATCCCTTATATAGGAAGATCCACGTGCTGCGTTCGGAGCTACTAAGCCCATGCGCCAAAACTATTGACCCTGTGCTCCACAGACTGGGAGCCACATCAGCTGACCCCTTGCACTGTGCCTACTGAAGCCTAGGTGCCCTAGAGCCCATGTTCTGAAACCAGATGAGCCACCACAAGAAGCCCTCTCACCACAACAGGAGAGTGGCACACAGCCTTCCTTTTACTTGCCTCTGGTCTATACATACTCATGTAAACATAGAATACATATTTACATATACAATGTATGTTTTAAATATGTAATAGGCATATATACACATATGTGTATATATACTCTGTGTATGTTTATATTAGTATGATATGTATATGAGTGTGTATAAAATAGGAGAGAAAATGTGTATAAAAAAACAAGGGTATTCACAATTTATCAAAATGGATCACAGGATCACCTATGAAAATCTAAGCTGATCTGGATTTAAATTAATATTTTTTTTCCCTTTTCTTTCTTCCCTTCTTTCTCTCTTAAGGTCCAAATATTCTGTTTAAATATTTAAGAAAGAAAATGTTAAATTCCCATAAATCTCGATACGAGGGGAAAGATATCATAATACTTTATCTTCCAGGCCGAGAAATATGACTATGCTAGCATATTCCGTGGGCTTGGCTTGTTTGCAACAGCCAAACAAGTTCCACATGTCTTTATTGCTCCATGTTCTGTCAAATATTTCTGGATTTGCTTATAAGCTGCTGAACTGGCTCAGCTGCCTGGGTATTCAAAATGGTTTTTGACTCTTGGATTTAAACACCAGGGCTGGCTTGAGTGTTGTGGGTTTGTCATCTAGATCGCTGACTAGCACACTGAGAAGCGGTGAAATGGCACAGCCTCTGGGTAGCGTAAGTGGTCACGTCTCCTTTGGGCAGCAAACCCCCAGAGTCAGTGCACATCTCAGTGACATAGCAGTAACATTCAGAGTGCTTTTTTAAGAAGAAGAATTAGAGAAATATAAATGAAACCTTTGGTATTTTGCAGAGGAAACATTATAAACAAGTACATTGGCAGTATCATGGTCGAAACCATATCTACACAAAAATTCTACATTAATTTTTCTTTCCAAAAATATATATCGAAAAAAGAATAGGATTCAAACTCATACTTTATTAAAACAATGAGGCACCATCAATTAGAGTTTATTAGCTCCTGAGAAGAAATTTTATTTCAAAATGTGTTTTGCTGTTGATAATAAAAATGTCAACAATATTAAAAGAGTAATCGTTAAACAAGGCTTTCAGTGACTAATTAATTTTAAAAGATCAAACAATGTTTCTTTCTCCTGTTAGATAACCTAAGTACCTCATTGTCTGTCAAACTGTAAAAAGGTTGCTGGCAAATTACTGTAGTTCTCCATCTGCCAATTAAATAAAAGCAACTTTTCAGGGTGATACAGTTTCTGTGGCCACAGGTTATCATACCTGAGGAAATAACACATCTATGGTGTTTTCCACAGAACATTAATGTGTGCCCTATTTGTAGAAGAAATAAAATGAAGAGCTATAAAGCAAGTGAGATGAGTCCTTGAGACATAAAGATTGAGCATTCCACTCTATTTGCTCAGGCGAGCCTCAGCTTTCTTAGGTGAAAGGTAGAATCTGAACTAAGTACTCAGCAGGTTAAAAGATTGCCATGATGAAGGAAAACGCTTTAATCTGTTATTTGCTAGCATACATATTGTTCAGAGAGTGAGAAAATGTTTAAAAATGACAGGTTTGTTGTTGCTGGTTTCATCGCTAAATCATGTCCAACTGTTTTGGGACCCCGTGGACTGTAGCCCACCAGGCTCCTCTGTCCATGGGATTTCCCAGACAAGAATACTGGAGTGGGTTGCCATTTCCTCCTCCAGGGGATCTTCCCAGCCCAGGGATCAAGCTCACATCTCCTGCATCAGCAGGAGGATTCCTTATCACCAAGCCACGAGGAGAGCCCAGCCATGACAAGAACCGATTACTGAGTCTCTGAGCACTCCGTTGCCAACAGGTTCCCAACATGTACTTTACCACTTTTAACATTCTCAAGAAGAATTAATATTCTCAACCAGGAGAAGAGTTTATTGTCCTCATGTTATAGATGTGGAAACTGAGTCACAGATTAAGCTATTCCTGAACTGTGTAAGAGTTCAAACCCAGTTCTTTCTAGTGCCAAAAACAATACTTTTCTTTTTGGCACACTATGCAATGAGGGAGCATAAATAGTAGTGAAAAGTGAATCAATCAGTTCAGTTAGTCGCTCAGTCGTGTCCAACTCTTTGCGACCCCATGGACTGCAGCACGCCAGGCCTCCCTGTCCATTACCAACTTCCAGAGTCCACCCACACTCATGTCTGTTGAGTCGGTGATGCCATCCAACCATCTCATCCTCTGTTGTCCCCTTCTCCTCCCCCTTCAATCTTTCCCAGCCTCAGGGTCTTTTCAAATGAGTCAATTTTTTGCATCAGGTGGCCAAAGTATTGGAGTTTCAGCTTCAGCATCAGTCCTTCCAATGAATATTCAGGACTGATTTCCTTTAGGATGGACTAGTTGGATCTCCTTGCAGTCCAAGGGACTCTCAGTAGTCTCCTCCAATACCACAGTTCAAAAGCATCACTAATAATATGGCTAGAATATTCTCTCTGAAGCCAAGCTGTGTTAATCTGGACTAGGCTGACCAAATGTAATTATTTGAGAGTCATATACATATAACCTAAAGCAAACAGTGATGACAGAAATCGTAGATGAGTTTTCCATGGTTTAAGCATTTTGTTCTTTGAAAGGGAACACATGAAAAAAAAAAAAAAACAACTCATTAGTTAACTTGGCCAGAATAAGTAAGTCATTAGTCCAGTGATATGAAAATCTCAGTTTTGAACTCTCAAATTTTTAATTTAAAAATTCACCTTTTTTTTTTATATCATCATGATAATATTTAAATAATTGTGGGCTTTTTAAAATGTTATTTGTGAAGTATCTTTCTCAACACAGTGATACAGCGGGGCATAACCAAACGTATGCCAAACTGATTTTAACCCTGAAAAGAGCTAGGTTTGAATTCTTTCTTAAATGACTTGTGACTTAATTTGTGACTCAGTTTCCTCAACCATAAGATGGGAACAATACCATTCATCTGATATCCTAGGAAGACAAAGAAGTTAGTCACAGACAAAGATCTTAAAGTTTATTTTAGTATATGTGTTTTTTCTGTGTAATGCTAAATCCATATCGTCATATTGTATATATCTAATCATGACCCAAATTGTTCTGTTCACTCAACTTTGGAATATTTTGCTGACAATTTAGCTTATACTAGCCTCACATTAGGACAGGAAGAAAAATACGCCCTTCCTTGAGAAACTCCTGCGATGTTACGAAAACATGAACGGGGGAGAAGCTGTAAGTTAACTCTGAAAGTGTGCTGATAAACTTTGAATTATTTATCTTTGAAATTTAAAACATGTGTGCATAGCTGCTTGTTGGACAACTGCTCTAAATCTTCAGTCCAATATCACTGAGCACTGCCCTTGGTGATTCAGAGAAATTAAAAGGTAAGGTTTCTGCTTACTGGAAATAAGTCATGAACTGGCTTTGCATGTCTCTATTTTGGTCTGGCATACGCATTTACTGGAAGGTCTGATAGTAACCTCTGAAGAAATTCAGAATAAGGAAATAATGTGATATTATTATTTCCATTTCAGAAATTGGTCTAAATGGCATGATAATGATAACTTGTTGAAGCCATTAGCGTATGTGTGTGTCTGTGTGTGTGTGCACATGATTACAGCCACACTATATTCATCAGTATTGATGCATTAGTATCTATTTCTAGGATACACACATGTATACATTTCTGAATACCATGAACTATAGATTATATCTATATGAGGAGAAAACAAAAAAGCACCTAACCTTTTGAAAATTTGGACAAAATAGAAGCTAGATACAGTTTAAAATTTTAAAGAGAAGCTATTTTACTTGTTTCAGTTTTGATTTGTTCATTTAGCCACTAGGTCACATCTAACCCTTTTGTGACCCCATGAACTATAGCTCTCCAAGCTCTTCTGTCCATGGGATTTCCCAGCAAGATTACTGGAGTGGGTTGCCATTTCCTTCTCCAGGGGATCTTCCAGACCCAGAGACTGAACTTTTGTCTCGTGTCTCCTGCGTTGGCAGGTGGATTCTTTACCATTGAGCCACCAGGGACGCTCCCTTCAGTTTTGATATTGGGGTTAAATAATTCCATACTCAGGCTTCCCTGGTGGCTCAGGCAGTAAAGAATCCACCTGCCATGTAGTTCTGTACTCAGACAGAATCATGAACACAGTTATATTCAAGGATCTTTCTGATACTTAATGGCCCCTTGGTCCCTATCATCACCAATTAGACTATAAGAAGGGTCAAGTGTAGAAAGTCTCTTAACATATAAAATGCTATTTCCCTGACTTCTTAGGCTTATTTGGCATAAAATGAAATTTTACCCATCACAGAAATAAAAATGTCTCAAAAGGTCCACACTCATAGATCTTTAAGTTTCTAAAATAATTGCATCCTTTTGTTGTGTTCCCTGGAAAAGCTAAGCATTGCACTTATGATCTTTGGTTTCTTTGAGCTCTTGGACCTTTAGAAGTGAACATGCTTGGACAAGAATAATCAACAAGCCATGTCAGAGAAAAAAAGAGCAGGACAAGATGAGAAGGGCTTTTCTTTATATGCTCACATCCCAACCATTGTCCTCTGTGATCTTTCATCTGTGTTTCAACCATGGGACGACTGCTGATAAATTCTAACAGAGTCCTCTACTTGGACAATCAGTTCCAGAGAAAATCCAGGTTGTTAAAATATCCTGCAGAAGTCCATCCACAGTTGGATTTCACGAATTTTATTACAGATTTCTAAGTATCTTTTCTGAACAAGCAATATCATATGGTTCACTTATCAAAATGAGTTTTCAGGTATGGGAAAAAGTGAAAGTGAAAGTCGTTCAGTAGTGTCTGACTCCTTCTGACCCCTAGGACTACACAGTCCATGGAATTCTCCAGGTCAGAATACTGCAGTGGGTAGCCTATCTCTTTTCCAGGATCTTCCCAACCCAGGAATCAAACTGGTGTCTCCTGCATTGCGGGTGGATTCTTTACCAGCTGATATACCAGGGAAAGTCAGTCACAGTAGGAAAAGGAAAGTAGGTCTAGACCGAAGATTCAATCTTATTTTTGCCACAAAAATCAAGATCTATCTAATAATTCTTTCCTCAATTTCTGTGAATGTCCCATATTTTACTCCTGATGCCCATGCAGGAAGGGCAGCCACCATTTTTGAGCATCTATTTGCAACATGTACTATGATTATGTATGCTACTAGCAATGTGATTTTGTAATTTTCAGATGCAAAAAAAGTGAGACAAAGTTCATAAGAGAATGGGTTGAAGTCAGCTTATTTGACACTGGAGTCTATGCCTTTCCCTAAACAGCAGTTATTCCTTACTATATTAGAGTATCAGCCCAATGTAGGACTCAGAAATGATTCCTGTCTAGTTAACTCTGAATTTTAACTCAATTTCAGAATTCAGAACATGTTCATTTTTAAATTTTCTGATCTCTTGAATCAAGATTGCTGGGAGAAATATCAACAACCTCAGAAATGAAGAAGACACTGCCCTATGGCAGAAGAAGAAGAGGAACTAAAGAGCCTCTTGATGAAAGTGGAAGAGGACAGTGAAAAAGTTGGCTTAAAATTCGACATTCAAAAAACTAAGATCATGGCATCCAGTCCGTCATGTCATGGCAAATAGATGGGGAAGCAATGGAAAGAGTGACAGATTTTATTTTCTTGGATTCCAAAATCACTGCAGATGGTAACTGCAGCTATGAAATTAAAAGACACTTGCTCCTTGGAAGAAAAGCTATGACCAACCTAGACAGCATATTAAAAAACAGAGACATTACCTTACCAACAAAGGTCCATATAGTCAAAGCTATGGTTTTTCCAACAGTAGTCACATATGGATATAAGAGTTGGATCGTGAAGAAAGCTGAGCACCAAAGAATTGATGCCTTTGAACTATGGTGTTGGCAAAGACTTTTGAGAGTCCCTTGAATTGCAAGGAGATCCAACCAGTCCACCCTAAAGGAAATCAGTCCTGGATATTCACTGGAAGCACTGATGCTGTAGCTGAAGCTCCAATACTTTGGCCAATCGATCCCTGGGAAAAGCACTGATGCTGAGAAAGACTGAAGGCAGGTGGAGAAGGAGACAACAGAGGATAAGATGGCTGGATGGCATCACCGACTTGATGGACATGAGTTTGAGCAAGCTCCAGGAGTTGGTGATGGACAGGGATGCCTGGCGTGCTGCAGTCCATGAAGTCACAAAGAGTCACACATGACTGAATGACTGAACTGACTGAAGGGCTCCTGTAGCCTGTGATAAACACTCTGGGAGTCATTGTCTGTAAAGTTATGAGGCCTTTACTAAATGCCCTTTACAAATCCTGCCCCCGAACCCAGTTCCCACAAAGGGAATATAATATGCATACACTAAAGACAATCAATATTATATATGTAACTTGTAATAAAAGCATTATGATAACTTTGTATAATTTTATTGCTATTTAGCAAGGGATACATTTAGGAAAAATGATTTATTATAATGGCTCACTGCTGATATCTAGTGAGGTCTTAGATGTGTCATATACATTTTCAAGCCCTTAGTGTTCTTGCCAGGGGAATGGAAATTGTAGTAGGTGCCTCATCTCCATTCCCAGAGCTAGCCTTATTTGCCCATTTGACTCTCACTTGATAATCTCCCATTTGATTCTTTTCATAAACAGAAGGGGGGAAATCAAATGCTTTCCAGAAAGTTCATCATATGTGAGCACAATCTCCAGGGCCACATTCATCAAAATCAGGGTGCTATGTGAATACCTGACCACCATGGAAAAGTCAGTTGACAATTAGTGTGTTTCCATCTTCACCTACATAAAGTAGATGTGGCAACATCTTTTGTTTGTAGTATAGGAATTAAATGATATAAGGAAATTTAAAAATCCCTAGAGGAGGAAATAGCAACCTACTCTAGTATTCTCGTCTAAAAAATCCCATGGACAGAGGAGCCTGGCAGACTACAGTCCATGGGGTCACAGACTCAGACACAGCTGAGCAGACACACACTTCACATGAACCCCAAACCTTAAAACTTGTTTATTTCTTAGTTATTTTGGTGGTTAAAAAAAAGACTGAAAAAACTTAAGACTGTCTTTCTTCATCCATGTGTATTAGTTTCCTGCTGATTCTTTTTTTCACGGCTATAATCATTTACATGGTGCTTCTTAACTTTCCCATGACTCAGCTATTTTTCCTAACTTTGATGTAAAGATTTCTCTCTTTTTTGTTTTTTAGTTATCTGCTATTTTACATATGTTATCCTCTTTCTAGACAATTAATCAACATGACCTGCTGCTGCTGCTGCTAAGTTGCTTCGGTCATGTCCAACTCTGTGTGACCCCATAGACCGCAGCCTACCAGGCTCCCCCGTCCCTGGGATTCTCCAGGCAAGAACACTAGAAGTGGGTTGCCATTTCCTTCTACAATACATAAAAGTGAAAAGTGAAAGTGAAGTCGTTCAGTCGTGTCCAACTCTTAGCGACCCCATTGACTGCAGCCCACCAGGCTCACCTGTCCATGGGATTTGCCAGGCAAGAGTACTGGAGTGGGGTGCCATTGCCTTCTCCAAATCAACATGAACTAACCCTCACCAAAATATCTATGCTATTTTCCCTTGGGTTTCTTGATGGCTGTTGCTCTTGTCTGCAAATTCTGCAGAAAGATTGTTTTTCAAGATTCTGTATCCATAGCAACAATAATCAAATTCTCTTCTTAAATTGCATATCTTTTGCATCTGTAAATATTGGCTTTATTCTATCTTTCCATTTATTTCTAATTTTGTAACAAAACACTTGGCAGTTTGATCTGTAGGTAGTTTACTATTGGTAAAAATTACGGTAAATAATTCAAAACCATTCTGTAATTTGTCTTTTGCACTTTGAACGAGAGCTTTGCTACATGCTTTCAAAAAGAATCTTCTAATCTAGTTTGTAATTACATGCAGTGTTCACAGAGTAATGAGTTGACATTCTCATCTCTTTCTAGTAGAACACTAAGAATTAAAGCCAACCAATCTGCTTCCTTAGTCAGCACCTTTACTGCAAACTAACACACTAAGAAAGGTTTTGTCCGTGGCTGTATTCACACACTTGTTCAATCAAAACTTTTTTTATTATGGAATACAGTCAGTGATTCTCCATGGAATTCAATAAAACATTCCCAAGTTAAAGTCCACTTGCCTTTTTCCATCAATAACTACTCCACTCCTCCATATACCAACCTCCATAATTATCTCTCCAACCCCCAAAATAATCAAGTATAAATCTTTAGTATTATCTATTTTCTTGAAGTGAATGAACCATTTTCTCCTCCAGGCAATAAAACAAAATTATAATTGATATTTTCCATAACAGGTGATTGAGAAGTGATCATTGTCATAGGTGTTTTTGTTGTTTCTTGCCTCTAAAATGTCAACAGATCATATTTATATACTTCATTTCCATTTTCATCAGAATATTTAGTGTTGAATGATTGTAGTCCAAATTCTGTTTTTTCTTATTCCTTCATTCCTTTCTTTCTTCTTCCCACTTTCCTTTTCTAATTCTTCTTTTCCCTTTCTTTCTTTTTCTCCTGTGGCTCTCTTCTTTCACTGTTCCTCTTTTTCTTCTGTTAATGATTTTATTGTCTTTGTTTCTTGTGAGGATGTGTGCTGTGTGTGCGTGAATGTGTTTGCATATTGATCACAGCAACATAAACACAAAGATTTTCTAAATTAAAATAAATTAAGCATAAAGTAGTGAACTAACTCTTTTGTCAAAGCATATTGTGTACTTTGTACTATGTAAAAATTTTTCCATTTGTATTATTACCAAATGTCTTAAATTCAAGTGCTTATCCTTCAGACTATATTTGCAACAGACTAGACGGGCATGTATGGGGGCGGGATTGGAATGAATTATATGTAAAGGGGATTAAGCATTTGTCAAACAGCCAAAAACTCAAATAATCTCTCCTGAACTATGGTTGGAGATTTCTTTTTTTCCCCAAATTAGCTCTAATTTAAAAAAAAAAAAAAAAA
>SJYQ01003227.1:1099834-1124138 GCA_006410935.1 Redunca redunca
TAAAAAAAAAAAAAAAAAACCTCTCAAGGAAATTCCAAAGTACCCACTTATCTTCTTGTCTTTCTGGAAGGGGATTAACAGTCTGAAGGAAGTAAATGAAATTTAGTCAGCTCCATAAAAGAACATAGCTGGAATTTTGTTCTCACAGGATAACATCACAAAAGCAAGGACTATTGTCTAATCTCACCAGCTTTCTTTAAAGAAGCATCCTAAAGAATTTCCACTTTCACTAAATTGTTATAAAAGGTGTTTCCACCTGCAGAACCTCCTCACTCCTGTTATAAATCACCTAGAACTGGACATTGCCTGGGCCTAACAGAATAGTTTAAGCAGCAAAGCCAGGCATTTCTTACCCGATTTCCTGAAAACTCAGACTTCACTAAGATTTGGCTTTCTTTCCTTCCAGCCTGCTGAAGTTCCAAAACCTTCTAGATTTATACCACTCGTTGAAGACAAAGAAGCAGCATGTCAGATTTTTCTTCTCTAGAGAAGAACGATTTCTAATTAGGGGCTTTGCAACTATAAACCACTTGGAAAATATTTAGGCCAACTCCTACATTTGGCATTTTTCCTTCTGCTGAGATCAGGCTTCCTCACTTTAGGTGAATAAACTCTATCTCTGATCATGAGTGAAGGCTCTACTCCAAGGTCTGGGACTTCGAACTCCCCTCACTATAAAATGTGACCCTAGTCAAGCTCTTCCCAGGAATGCTTTGCTATCTTGATCAAATTTTCTCATATGTGTTAGGATTGTCAACAGAGATATATATCTCAATTCTGGCTCTCCACATGTATCCGTCTTATCTAGAGATATGCACAAGACTAATAGTTTATCCACATCTGTGGTTTAATATTTTTCTTTAAAAAGTCAATGGTATGTATAGATGGAGAAAATGTTTGATAGTTTTAGAGGGGAGATGATGATAATTATAAAGCTGACATTTATTGATCACTTGCCCTGTGCCCACCACTCTGTTGTGTGCTATAGCAGTCTACTTTCATCTGAATCCACCTAACAGGTCTCTTGGGGCTTCCCAGGTGGTGCTAGTGGTTAAGAACCTGCCTGCCAGTGTAGGAGACATAAGAGACCCGCGTTTGATCCTTGGGTTGGGAAGATCCTCTGGAGGAGGGCTTGGTGATCCAGTCCAACATTTTTACCTGGAGAATCTTGTGGACAGAGGAACCTGGAGGGCTACAGTCCCTAGGATGGCACAGAGGCAGATACAGCTGAAGCAACTTAGTGAAACAGACCTCTAAATTAGGTGTCATCCTTCTCATTTTCTAGAGGGGAAAGCTTAGATTTAGAAAGTTTAGGGAATTATTTCCAAGTTTTCCAGCAAAAAGAAAAGTAGGATTAGAATTCAAATGTAAATTATTGGGTCAGAAGGTTTGACCTTAACAATTTCATCACATTCCCTTCCAAAGATTGAATTGTAAATGTAGTTGCTTTGCAATATCTGAGATCATGTGGATTCAACCTTAGTCAACCTGAATGAAAAAGAAAAGATAAAAGAGAGAAAACATAGAGGAATTTTGAAAAATATAGTCCTTACTGACACTGAACTCATTTAAGAGGCCAAAAGTAGTTATTGAAGGAAAATGGTTAGCAGACTTTAACTTGGGAACATTTTATTGAATTCCATGGAGAGTAACTGACTGTATTCTATAATAAAAAAAATACAAAACTATCACTTTATATGATAAGGCAATATCAGTACACAAAATATTTCAAATTATTTTAGGAATATCTGGCAAAAATATGTAAGGTTTACTGTTATCTCATTGTTTTCTGTGAAATGCATGGTGAAACATGCAGTGGGAAACTATCTCCTCCCTTACTTAGAAATATGAAAAAAATTTCAAGATAGCATGGAAAAGAATCTGTTTTTAAAAAGTTATCTTCAAGGAACCACTTACATGCTTAGAAGCATAAAGTATCAAAAGTATAATTCTGAACCATAATTTTTCTGGGTGAGTGGTGAGGAATTTCCACATTCCTCTCTTAAATAGAACAGAATACCCAAGAAATGATAGAAACGTTCTTAGTTTTTTTGCTCTCTTTAAATTTTTTGTCTCTACTTTGAACTTTTCCATTCTTTTCCGTGAAAACTTTAAGATCCATTAAAAAGTATCTGATATTATAAGCACTTAGCAGTTATAAAAAGTGAAATCATCTCATTTAACAGTTCACTCGGGTGTTCCTAGTTGGTGGACAGCATTCTTTTTTTCTTTCTATGCTTCCTGGAGCCACTTCAATTTGCTGTTTTTGTTGTGATAGTGTCAGGCGCACAGCATACATACGCAGGTATACATTCATGTGCACGTACACCTCTGGAAAGAATAGTTTCAGTTATCTTATATGAATAAACTACTATGATTTTTATGATGAAATATATCTTTACAATTCCTTTGTGAATATATTTCAAATTTTAGCTCTTAATTATACTTGAAAAGTGAAAGTGTTAGTCACTAGTGACCCTCATTGGACTGAAGCCTGCCAAGCTCCTTTGTCCATGGGATTCTGCATTCACACCATGGTAGCTACATCATTATTCTCAAATATCTGCATATTAATAACCACTGATAACTATCTAATGTGTTTTAGAAAAAGGTAAGTCGAGGCATTGTCAGAATTACCAAATTTAAAATCAATTTTCGCTTCTCTAGCAACATGGCTGTCAATTTCTTTTTTGTCTCAAGGGTATTTGGTTTGCCTGAAAGATCCAAGATTCTGCCTACCTCACCTGTTCTTAATCATTCTATGGTGATGATGGGAATAGGAGAGAGCAGGTATTCGTGGCAGCCACAACTCTGCCATACACTGTAAAAGATAAAATGAAGATTAGCAATTGACTATCAGGACCAATGTAAAACAATACAGAATATCTATTAACACTAAAGAGCCCTTTGCAAAAAGTGTGGGGATTCTGTTTGCATATAAGAATTTTAAGTAGCTAAATTTCATTAAAGGTCAGTGAGTTACAAATGTCATTACACTTGGAAATCTTGCAAGTTTTGACTTCATAACTTAGGAGGACACTAGTAAAGTTTTTTAAATGGTATAAAATAACTATCTATTCTCTGTGTTATTTCCTTATATTATATGAAAAGGGACTTTTAAATTTTTTGCCAGTTAAATTCATCCAGCCAACCTCAGGCTGAATTTTCTGAAGCATGGAAATTTCAGGATTATGGAAGAATTGGTTATGAATCATTGACATCTAGTAAGCAATATGCCTTTGACTGTGTGGATCACAATAAACTGTGGACAATTCTGAAAGAGATGGGAATACCAGACCACCTGACCTGCCTCTTGAGAAACCTGTGTGCAGGTCAGGAAGCAACAGTTAGAACTGGACATGGAACAACAGACTGGTTCCAAATAGGAAAAGGAGTACGTCAAGGCTGTATACTGTCACCCTGCTTATTTAACTTATATGCAGAGTACATTATAAGAAACTCTGGACTGGAAGAAACACAAGCTGGAATCAAGATTGCCAGGAGAAATATCAATAACCTCAGATATGCAGATGACACCACCCTTATGGCAGAAAGTGAAGAGGAACTAAAAAGCCTCTTGATGAAAGTGAAAGAGGAGAGCAAAAATGTTGGCTTAAAGCTCAACATTCAGAAAACGAAGATCATGGCATCTGGTCCCATCACTTCATGGAATTAGATGGGGAAACAGTGGAAACAGTGGCAGACTTTTTGTGTTTTTTTGGGCTTCAAAATCACTGCAGATGGTGATTACAGCCATTACTTTGCCAACAAAGGTCCGTCTAGTCAAGGCTATGGTTTTCCCAATAGTCATGTATGGATGTGAGAGTTGGACTGTGAAGAAGGCTGAGTGCCGAAGAATTGATGCTTTTGAACTGTGGTGTTGGAGAAGACTCTTGAGAGTCCCTTGGACTGCAAGGATATCCAACCAGTCCATTCTAAAGGAAATCAGCCCTGGGTGTTCTTTGGAAAGACTGATGCTAAAGCTGAAACTCCAGTACTTTGGCCACCTTGTGCAAAAAATTGACTCACTGGAAAAGACCCTGATCCTCGGAGGGATTTGGGGCAGGAGGTAAAGGGGACAACAGAGGATGAGATGGCTGGATGGCACCACCAACTCGATGGATATCAATTTTAGTGAACTCTGGGAGTTGGTGATGGACAGGGAGGCTTGGCATGCTGTAATTCATGGGGTTGCAAATAGTTGGACATGAATGAGCGACTGAACTGAACTGAACTAAAGCAATATGAAGACGTTGGATTTCATGGAGAGTTTTAAAAAGACAAGCGAAAAAGGGAAAAAGAAATTGAAAAAAATTATTTATGTTTTTCTAGGTAATATATGTTATCACAACCCTTGTCTCTTTTCACTGCAATAATTACAAGTTGAAAAAAAATAGAGAAACATATCAACTCAAATCCGAGTTCCTTATGAAAAGCAGAAAATTCAACCAGTCTACACATGGGATAAGACCCTGATGCTGGGAAATATTGAGGACAAAAGGAGAAGGGGGGCACAGAGGATGAAATGGCTGGATGGCATTAGTGACTCAATGGACATGAGCTTGAACAAACTCAGGGAGACAGTGAAGGTAAGGGAGACCTGGTGTGCTGCAGTCCATGAGGTCACAAAGAGTTGGGCACAACTTAGCGATTTAACAACAACTTTAGTTGGATTCTGATATAGGACTCTTTCTCCTCCAAACTGCTTTTTAAAAAATAATCCTTAGAATGCAGATGCTACCAATTAACATTACTAATAACGAAATAAGAACAGCACAAAACACTGTATTATCATGACTGACTGAATTTTGACTTATAAATTCAATCAAAAATACTGATTAGTATCCTCAAATCAGTAAACCAGGATTAATTTGTGTTCTTTTTATACCTTATGTAAGTGTGATTGACACAAATGCTCTTATTCACAGGAAAAAATTATATGGATGACCATTACTAGAAATTGGATTTAAAGAATAACTCTATTTCTGTTAATAAATAGAAAGGTAAGTTTAAACATCAAGCTGATAACATTCATGAGATATGTTGACAATGAATATATTATGAATAATTATGGCCCTTTTATTAATCAGTAAAGTGAAGGAGCATGAGTAATGCCTATTATCAAAGAAAAGAATTAGATTCAGTTCTGGGAACATGATGATTGCCACTGAATATAGTCCAAGATTTTATATATTAAAATTTTTCTAAAAAAGAAAGGAAGAAGGAAAGAAAGAAAAAGGAAAAAAAGAAGATCCCCTGAACAAATGATTCTATTTTTTGTTTTATGTACTAGTTCTTTCAAATATCAAGGTTACTGCTTCCTTTCTCCAATATTTATGGAAAACTCATACAGTTCTAGCTGCAAAGCTGTAAAGATTTGAAAACACAATATAAAACTTTCCAGGTTTCTGTATCACTAAGACACAGACACAAAGAGTTCAACTTGTTAGAGTAGCAAGTTCTGCAGTGCTGAGAGTTAGAATACATATGCATTGGTCTAAGGGAAGATAAATAAAAGAGATATACCACGTAATTTCCCACACACTAGGGATAAAATAAGGTACTGACATTCCCAGAACAGGCAAAACAGAATTTCTGTCCTAACGTTTATTAGGTATCTGTCCTAGCAGTTGGAATCCTTTGGAATCAAGAAAATATAGCAGATAACCTGGAGGAAAGTAGCTTTTTATCTCATAAGGCATTTTAAGAGTTTAATTAGAGGAATAGATGTCAGAGGGAGGCTCTGATTGGCAGTGTCTTTTCCTGTATGGACTTTTTGCACCAGAAACTAAAGTTTATTTCTGTGGACTGTTCATGGTACTTGATGACAATTTAAAGATTTAAATTTTTTCCTACTTTTTCCAATCCAGCTTGAGAAAATTTAATCAAATTTCTTTGCTCATCCAGGCACAACTATAAATAGGAAAAATATAAATACCATCTCATTTTTAAATTTTTCCCAGGTGAAATAGTTGTTTTATTTATTTTCCAGTACTCATGCACAAATGTGAGAGTTGGACCATTAAGAAGGCTGAGCACCAAAGAATTGATGCTTCTAAGTGGTGGTGCTGGAGAAAACTCTAGAGAATCCCTTGGATGGCAAAGAGATCAAGCCAGTCAATCCTAAAGGAAATCAATCCTGAATATTCATTGGAAGGACTGATACTAAAGCTGAAGCTCCTTACTTTGGCCACCTGATGTGAAGAGCTGACTCATTGGAAAAGACCTGACGCTGGGAAAGATAGAAGGCAGGGAGAGGAGGGGACGACAGAGGACAAGATGGTTGGATGGCATCACTGACTCAGTGGACATGAGTTTGAGCAAGCTCCAGGAGACAGTTAAGGACAGAGAAACCTGGCTTGTTGCAGTTCATGGGGCTGCAAAGAGTTGGACACAACTTAGCAACTGAACAACAAGAGTTATGGCAGTACAACATGAAACTTCTCCTCTATTGATATAAAAGTTTTAGCAAGTAAATAGTTATCATAAGATTAAGTAAACCTGGTTCAACAGGAAATATGATGTCAGGATTAAAACTGAACACCTATGTTTCAGTATCTTCGAAATTGGTAAGCTCTTTTTAGATGTTCCTTAAGTAATAAAAGCACAAGCATGCTTTTCACAGAGCACTTTTCTTTCATATTCTCCCTGTAGAAAATAAATTGGTACCGGTATTTTTCTGCATTATTTCCTAACAGACAATCTAAATCATCAAAATAGTGTTCTTGAAAGAACCGTGTGATGTCCAGAGAGACTTATGAAGCTCTCTATGTCTGATTTAAGCACTCCTGAGCAATAAGAATATGAATAAAACTACTAAAATCTTTGTGTTTCAGTTTGAATCTCTAAACTCATGAATTTCAAGTGATATGAAATTGGCCCAAATAACACCATGGCTAGTAAATGGAACTCTCATTCACCCTTGGAAGTAAAATAACGTTTTTGCATGTTCCTTAAAAAAAAAAAAAAAAAAAAACTGCTATTAAAAAAAAGGCATAAAAATATGACAAAAAAACCCTCATTTTTACTCACAATAAATGACTCTAATGGGTGTTTGTACTTAATCCTAAATACCTGAGTACTTTATTATATTTTAATCCTAAGAAACACCATCTTAACAGAGAAGCAGACACAGGAACCTGGAAAGAACACTTCAACCGGTGTTAATGGCTGATAACCACTGCCGTTTTCCATTCATTTGATGGTTTGCATGTTGTACAACAATTCGAAATAATGAGCAAATTTTAATTCGGTGTTAGTCATATTGATCTATCTATAGAGAAGTCAAATTTAATGTTCTTTGTGGCCATAATTATGTTCATTTAAGAAAGGAAAGCACTGACATCTGGCCAATAAACATTAAACAGGTAAGTTATAGGCGTCTAATCAACACCAACCTCAGTTTATCATAAATAAAATGAAGGATTATTAAATCAACATCTCTGCTCATTATTTGGCATGTTAATGGTATGTTATATTTTTGAGACTGGAGAGGAATACTCTCAATGTGAAAAAGGGGTGAGGCAAAACTAAATAACAGAGAAGGAAATTTGGAATCAGAAGGGATCGTTGACCCCCGGGATTTACTTGATAAATCAGTAATCATCTATTAATTCACTCTGCCACTTTGTCCCCCTACTTTAAAATATGCTGAGAGAACTTTTTACTAAGAAAAATATATTTTTAAAGATTTTTTTCCATTGAGCATAGAGTAAAAGAGAGAATTGCTAAGTCATTATGACATTTTAGTTACAAGGTCTACATTCTGGAGTATACAATTTTATTCTTGGGAATTTTTTTCTCTGTATTTCTTTCTCCCTAGAGCCCACAAAAGAGGGCTTAGACAGAGTGAATGAATAAATCGATGTTTAAGCAAGGCATTTACATACACACACAAAATTATTATTATAGAAATTATCTTAAAATTGACAAAGGGAAAATAATTACTGACTTTTTCTCTACGATCTGCACATTTCATGAATAATAAGGTTTGGAGTAATCTAAGCACCCTTTAAACTCCCTTTGCTATGGGGCAAGAGGCCTCTCTCCATAATGCACTGTATATATAGCCTAGCAGGACATGTGCAGTTCCCTGGAAGAAGAGGACAGTGGTGGTACAAGGGTGATGGGGCTAAGCTTGAGATGACAAGGGTCCTAATGAATAGTGGACTATCTTTCATCTAAGTGAAAAAATAAAATCCTCACTGAATAAGTTTGGAAAATGATTCTCTGAAAAAGCAAAAATCTGTTGTGTGCACATGATTTTCCAGTTAAATCCCCATTCTGTAAATACACGCATATATTGCTGCAGTTTGTGGGGTGAACCACAGCATGCATCAAAATCAAGGAAAAGTGAAGGACTAAATTGTTGAAATTGTAAAAGTACTTAATCCAGGAAAAAAAGACACTTAACCTTAGAAGATATGGTTCTGTGGGTTTCATGAGTGAAATGAAGCAGAATTTGCCAGTGATAGAAAATTTCCCAACAGAGTACTGAATGAGCTAAAAATACTCACTAATTATTTTTATAATGCATTATAATTACATATCTATTTCATACACATTGTTTCACTGATGCAATATCACAGTTAGGTGTTTTTGTTTTTGTTTTAATCCCCACTTTAAAGATGGGAAAGATTGAGGCTTTTTTATTTTTGTTACAAAATGGGATACTTTGGAGATAATTGGTTTAGAATTTTTGTCTTTAAGTATGCTGTAAATCTAGATGATTTTCTATTCTGCTTCTGCAGAAACACTCATGATATAGAGACATATGTAGACTTATAGTTACAAGAATGTATCCATGTTCATCTCCACTATAGATTAGCTATTTTCCTTTTGACTCTGCATTTCAATCCTTCATCATAAAATTCAGGAATAAAATAACCACATAAAACAAATTTAAATGATATCAGATACTGTAAGATCTGTGAGCACCTACTGCATACTTTGGAATAATTTATAATATTAAAATATGCTTCTAAAATTTCTGTTAAAAGAAGAAGAGAACATGGATTCTCCCAACAAACTGATTAGACCATCAGGATGGATTCCATTATTCTTTACAGCTCCATTCATTTCTGTGGCTCTCAGAAGTTGAACCTCAGTGGTTTTTTCTGACTTCTGATTTCCCCTCCCTAAAATGATCAATGCATTATATCAATCACACAAAACCTATAGCCCTCCAAAACTTCCCATTCTGAACTCTCATCACTTTTATGATCAGCAGATGCTACTATATAACAGATATTTTTTTCCTCAGAACTTTCCCTTCTCTTCTATGTTGCTGTTCATTTTTTTCAGATTTCTCTTAACTAATACACTGATCTAACCAGTAGGATTCAACCAGTCCATCCTAAAGGAGGCCAGTCCTAAGTGTTCATTGGAAGGACTGATGTTGAAGCTGAAACTCCCATACTTTGGCCACCTGATGTGAAGAGCTGACTCATTTGAAAAGACCCTGATGCTGGGAAAGATTGAAGGCAGGAGGAGAAGGGGACGACAGAGGATGAGATAGTTGGATGGCATCACTGATGCTATGGATATGAGTTTGAGTAAGCTACAGGAGTTGGTGATGGACAGGGAGGCCTGGCATGCTGCAGTCCGTGGGGTCACAAAGAGTCAGACATGACTGAGTGACTGAACTGAACTGAACAGAACCTGGCACTCAGCCATCTTTAATAAATGACCTATCTGGATCCATGGTCAGTGTCTCCCAGGTCAGCAGGAAAAGTTACTTGGGTTTAGCTATGGATGGCCATAAGCAACAGTGACAAGAGGCTAAGTCAGAGGATTTTTTTTTTTTTTTTTAAGAAATCATAGTATTGATCATGGAATCTAAAGTGCCCAAAAACTTTGAGTGAGTCAGTAAAATGGAATGGGCTTTATAGTTACAGAGACTTTATTTTCAGAATCAAATATAGAGTTTTATAGTTCCTTAATCAGTTGGAAGCTCTTTAAAGGGGGCCTTAGGCCTTCCCTGCTGGCCTTGGAGAAGCAAGCTGCCATGAGCTCCACAGATGCACAGCAAGGGCGAGTCCTGCCAACAGCCACATGATCTTGGAAGAGCACCTGAGCTTCTGGGGAGATTGCACCCCAGGTAACTCCTTGATCACAGACTCGTGCAACCCTGAGTGGAGACACCAGCCAAGCAGTACCGGGGCTCATGATCCATCACAACTATCAGATGATAAATGTACTTTGTTTCAAATGTATATATGTGTGTAACATGCTACTGCAGCAGAAAAACTAATATAACTGTCAATGTTTCCATAATAAGCTTTATTAGCTAAGATACTATTTGAATTCTGTCTTCTGTCTTCACGCTTACATATTCTCTTCCCATGCTCACTCAGTGACACCTCACAGTTCAATGAGAGAAAAAAAGGGATGTTAACAGAGTTAAGCTATCATCACATCTACCACAGGGTTGATCATTCTACCTGCATTTTAAGACATCCTCGTGGTTCAGACAGTAAAGAGTTTGCCTACAATGTGAGAGACCTGGGTTCGATCCCTGGGTCAGGAAGATCTCCTGGAGAAGGAAACGGCAACCCACTCCAGTATTCTTGCTTGGAAAATCCCATGGACAGAGGAGCCTGGTGGGCTACAGTCCATGGGTTCTCAAAGAGTTGGACACGATTGAGCGAATTCACTTTCACTTTAAGACATCTAATCACCTCTTAAAATGTAGGAAGTATCCCTCTTCTGATGAGTAGTTACCATTCTCTTCTTGGCTTATCTTTCATCATTTAATGATGTTCAAGTATCTCTGATTTATATATATATATATGTATAGATGCATGCATATAAATATATGTATATGTATAAATCACTGCATGCATTAAAATGTATATATACACACATCTAGTATATTACCCACATATATATATATATATATACATGGCCATGCATATATATACTTCAGTTCATTTCAGTTCAGTTGCTCAGTCGTGTCCGACTCTTTGTGACCCCATGAATCGCAGCATGCCAGGCCTCCCTGTCCATCACCATCTCCCAGAGTTCACTCAGACTCACGTCCATCATGTCCGTGATGCCATCCAGCCATCTCATCCTCAGTCATCCCCTTCTCCTCCTGTCCCCAATCCCTCCCAGCATCAGAGTCTTTTCCAATGAATCAACTCTTCACATGAGGAGGCCAAAGTACTGGAGTTTCAGCTTCAGCATCATTCCTTCCAAAGAAATCCCATGACTGATCTCCTTCAGAATGGACTGGTTGGACCTCCTTGCAGTCCAAGGGACTCTCAAGAGTCTTCTCCAACACCACAGTTCAAACGCATCAATTCTTCGGCTCTCAGCCTTCTTCACAGTCCAACTCTCACAACCATACATGACCACAGGAAAAACCATAGCCTTGACTAGATGGACCTTAGTCGGCAAGGTAATGTCTCTGCTTTCGAATATACTATCTAGGTTGGTCATAACTTTTCTNGAAGTTAAATAAGCAGGGTGACAGTATACAGCTTTGCCGTACTCCTTTTCCTGTTTGGAACCAGTCTGTTGTTCCATGTCCAGTTCTAACTGTTGCTTCCTGACCTGCATATAGATTTCTCAAGAGGCAGGTCAGGTGGTCTGGTATTCCCATTTCTTTCAGAATTTTCCACAGTTTATTGTGATCCACATAGTCAAAGGCTTTGGCATAGTCAATAAAGCAGAAATAAATGTTTTCTCTGGAACTCTCTTGCTTTTTTGCAAGGAATATATTATACTATCTATATATTACATGCATACTATCTATATGTTACATGCATATTTCTTCAAAGAAGTGTCTATATCCACTATTTCCATTTTAACCTACTATCTATCTCTCTAAACTTACATTCCACACCCACTCAACTAAAACTTCTCTAGATCAGGTTACCAAGGATTTTATTCTTTTTGTGATCAGTGGGAAATATGACTTCACATTGTTCTACCTCTTAGAAGCACTTGGCAATAATGACTATTCTTCTTCCCTACCCTCCCATTAACAATTTTAAAATAGTCTCTTCTTTGAGGACCTCATGAAACCAAATATCCTGGGTTTGGTGAATCTCATTAGCTCGCCTGCCTTTGTTAACTCTTTCTTCTGTACGTAGCTGCTGGATTTGGAAGTGACTTCAGGCTCGGTCCCAGGTTCTCTCTTCGTATCTGCCCTTCACTTTGTTCTAGATAATCTCATTAACTCATATGAATTTGCTTACCATGGTGAAAGTCCCAAAGCAATATTCTCCAGCTCTGCTATTACATTTAAGATTCACACTCATATCCCTAAAACTTTTGATGTCTATACCTATCTGGCTCCTGGATATCTCAAAATTATCATGGCAAAATTGATACTGTTAACATACCTTTTACACATACACACCCACCAAGCAGTAGAAACCACTGCAAAAGCAACTATCTGTCACTTTAGCCACATCAGAATAAAGACAAAAAAATAATAATAAAATTAACATTTAAAAATATAAAATTTAAATTTATATTTAAAGAAAGTGGTTTTATTTATGAAGCCCCTCTTTCTTCAAGCTCCTGTCACCTAGAAATAAATCTCATATCTATCCAATTTCATTCATCACTGCCCCATCCTCTGGTAGCACCTTCATATGTAACCTACACTGACCCTCCTATTTCCACTTTTGGTTATTTAGCATCATATTGTTGACATGTATTATTTGTGAAGATAAATTCTGACCTAAAACAATGACCTGGATTTCAATATTTTTCTGTTTTTCTCCAAATACACTTATGAGACTATAAAGCTCAATGTTTGTTTCTGAAAATAAAGTCACTGTAACTATAAAATCCACTCAGTAGCCATATAATGAAAAAATAAATCCAAAAAATGATGCAGTTATGTTGTTCATTTACACAAATTACCTCTTCTAATCCCCACAATAACCTCAGTGAGCTAATCATTTTATTTTTCTCATGTTAAAGATTAAGAAATAAGCTCCCATTTGTAAATTACTTGTAGAAGCACACCAAGACCTTTGTCTCTTGGATCCATGATTTACTCCCTGAAACTGAAAAGGGAATCTGAAAGCAATGTCCATGTCATCATAAAGTAAAAGGAGGTGAACTAAAACACTTACATTAGTGATAAGGGGCTGCCCGGGGGGCACTCGTGGTAAAGAATCCACCTGCCATTGCAAGTGACACGAGAGATGTGAGTTTGATCCCTGGGTTGGGAAGATCCTCTGGAGCAGGGAATGGCAACATACTCCAATATTCTTGCCTAGAAAATTCCACGGACAGAAGAGCCTGGTGGACCACATTCCACAGGGTCGCAAAGAGACCAGCGTGCCTGAGCGACTGAGCACGTACACACGTTAATAATATACATTCACGCTTGCTGGAGACTTCTTCTGAAATATAAAGAAAAATACAGATGGTAATGTAAAAACGTCAGCTCACTTTTCTCAGCTGAAAACTGAAGTATGTTTCGAGCTGAATCCACCCAAAATTATAAAGCTAATAACTCTTTTACAATCCTTATCAGCCTTCCAGTCCTTCATGAGATTTTTCCTCAGTGCAATTTATGCCTTGTATATTTCTCCTCTCAAAATGTTTGCTCTTATCTACCCTAACATGGGATTATTCCAGACTCTCTTCTCCAAAACAGATTGAATCCACTCTGTATGTGTACATGTGTGTAAATTTATGTTTTATTAACTCCAAATTCAACAGCTGAGATTTTCAAACAAGCTACTTTACCAGGGGAATAGCTTTTATTATACCAATTTTAAGGTATTAAAAATGATAGAATGGCTCTATATATGACTAATGGAAGCTTGTCAGTTATAACGATTCTTGTGAGCCGAGTTTTAAAGAAGTTCTATATGACCTTTTTAAATGTCTAGAATGTTGGTTATGGGTACAATCATTTCTACCCTGGCACAGTCATTGATTTTTCAAGTATTCTGTTATGCTAATGTAGTATCTCTCTTGTTCTCTAAAGTTATTCTAAGAAGTACTTGAAACAGTGATGAACAAAATCGGTCTTCCATCAAGTACTCAGTAAGAGAACTTAAGAGAAAGATAGGGAAGGTAAAGGGTTCATGATTTCATGATAAAAGAAACTATACTTTCCATCAGAACTGGAGCAAAATTCATTCCTAAAAGCAGATGATAATGAGATCTTGTGCTGAAAATCTGTAAGTTAAAAAGGCAATTAGCTTGTCTATCTTATTCACCTACAGGGGCAAAAACAATTCAGTTCTCACTGTTAAAATGGATTGTAGTCATATTGAATTTGAAAACCTGACTTTTTAAATATTTATGAATTTCTAAACCCTGCACAAGAGTAGAAAAGAGGGCACATATAATTTAGAAAACTTTCATTCAGCTGAATGACTCAATCATAGAATTTTTATTTCATTTGAAACACTGGTTGAAATATAATATTTACTATCTCATTACAAAAAGTAGCAAAATAAAAACATCTGAAATGAAAAAGTTATATTATATCATTGTTTTAAAATAGAATGTAAGACCAATTTCTTGATTTATTCTTTCATTAGAAAATTCCAAATTAGAAATTCTCTTAGAGAAATGTACTTTGTATCACGTATTCTTAAGGTCATTCTGACTAATATAGATGGTAGGATTCTCACACAGATCAGAGGGAACATTTTGTGATGTAAACTCAAAGCTAATCACTAGGGAAACATGTGTTTAATATTATTCATCCTTGAATAAACATGTTAGTCAATTACAAAAGTTCATATGCTAGAATATTTAAAGAAACCACCTCCTCATGGAAAATAACGATACAAAGCCCTGCAAATGATGCAAGTTAGCCATAGCCAATCTAAATCCCTAATATTGTATTTGGGGATACAGTTCATTTCCCCAAAGTTCATGCTTTGGGGATAAAGTTTGTATATTTTGTTGAAATCATATTGATCGTTCAAATAGGTTTCTAGACTTATGGTCAACAAACACTTCCTGTAAAGATCCCACTAGTTAGTATTTTCCACTTTGTAAGGCCATGTGATTTCTGCTGCAACTGTAAATTCTGCCACTGTTGTGAAAACAACATAGACAATGCCCAAACAAATGAGCAGCTGTGTTCCAGTAAAAGATTACTTATGAAAACAAGTAGTGGGTTAGTCCTGCTTAAGGCTACTGTTACCAAGCTCAAGCTCGTACTGCTTACTATGTGAAAAACCAAATAAATCAAGAAGTTTTGAGGCAGGAATGTTTATTTTATTTGGAAGATCCAGCAGACCAAGATGGTTTCCATCTGGATACTTTATTTGGAAAGCCAGCAGACCAAGATAGTGGACTAGTACTGTGTCCCAAAGAAACATCTTACGGAGTTAGAATTCAGATTTCTTCTATATCAAAAGTCTTCCCTTGTGGCTCAGCTGGTAAAGAATCCACCTGCAATGTGGGAGACCTGGGTTCCATCCCTGGGTTTTGAAGATCCCCTGGAGAAAGGAAAGGCTACCCACTCCAGTATTCTGGCCTGGAGAATTCCACGGACTGTATATAGTCCATGGGGTCACAAAGAGTGGGACACGACTGAGTGAATTTCACTTGTACCAAAAGAGAGAATTGTGGCTGGTTGTTGTAAACATCTTGGTACTGGAACTTTTCATTCTGGCAATTGTCCACATAGGTCTGATCACAATGTTCCTGTAAAACCTCCAATAAGACAGTTATTATTTTCTGTTTTGCAACTTTTAATCTCCATATGAATAAAGGTCATGTCTGGGAGGCAGAGCTTTGGTAATGAGCTATCATGCATATATCAGGCTATAGGAGGACAGGGCCAGGAGGACCCAGCATAGCAGCAGAGCACACGGGTTAGACCTTAGGAACAGGTCCAGATGGAGTCAGGTTTCTTCTCTATTACACCCCTGCTAGTTATTTTTTAAATGCATATACCTGCAAGGTTGGGAAAGAAGGAACTTGTGTAAGCTCTGGTCAACCTTATCTGTCACCTTGATTTCTAGATATGGGAAGAAACAGAAGAGAAGTTAATGAATGATAAAATACCAATAAGTGTGTTGAAACAAGTTAGAGGCTAACTGACCAGTTATTTTTCATCCAAAGTTTTCTTACTTAATTTCATTCTCTAGGATGAAAATCTTACTTATCTTTGACTATCTAGTGTGATAGAGAACTCAGTATTTACAGTGGCATGTAGATACTGGGTTCAAGTTTTAGATATTTCTAAATATTAAACACTTCTCACATAGAAATATTAAAGCTTGATTTCTAATGAGCACTGCTTTGTATTTTAGGCTTTTTCCTCTCTGGTGTGAGTTTCAACAGCACTTCTACTTCCCTATTTACTTAACTCCTACAAAGCAAAGAAAGACATCTTTTTTTCTGTTGTTGTTGGGTTGTTTTTTTTTTTTTTTTTTTTAAGTAGCCACCCATCTTTGTATTGAGGAGTTTACTATTTTTGGTGTAATGCCATATCAAATCATTAACATTATAAACATTAAATTATAGAGGAGTTAGATAATTTGAACTTTAGGTGCAACACAGCTCACAGTGTTTGGAAATAATTTGTGGTAAATGACTAATGATTTGGTAGAGACTTTCCTACAATGTTCCAGTTAAGAAACATATAGACTAATTTTAAGTACTTAGCATTTTTAACATTAAGGGCATATTACTGGGTAAATGTTTTTTAGGCATATTTTGTGAAGATGATTCCCAATAGTTAAAATCTGTTTATTGAACATTAATTATGCATTAGACCCTGCAATAGACATCAAGGGTAGAAAGATGTACTAGGGATGACTCACTCTCTAAGCTAAATTTCTTGACCTATTAGTAAGTCTTAATTGCTCATGATAATTATATGTACATAATTGTTATCCTCCAGTACTTTGGTCACCTCATGCGAAGAGTTGACTCACTGGCAAAGACTCTGATGCTGGGAGGGATTGGGGGCAGGAGGAGAAGGTAACGACAGAGGATGAGATGGCTGGATGGCATCATTGACTCGATGGACCTGAGTCTGAGTGAACTCCGGGAGTTGGTAATGGACAGGGAGGCCTGGCGTGCTGTGATTCATGGGGTCGCAAAGAGTCGGACACGACTGAGTGCCTGAACTGAATTGAACTGAACTGTGATCCTTTGGGAATATCCCTGCCCAGAGGTTTTTTCACAATGATATCTGGCTCATTTCTGTCACCTTTTTTCTCATATCACATTCTTTGTCATTTAAAAGATGCTTCCATTACAAATTTTACTTTTTTATAGAAACTGCATTCTTCACTGAGATAAGCCTTTCTGACTTTCTTCACATTGCTATGCTTAGTCACTTGGTTGTGTCCAACTCTTTGGGACCCCGTGGGCCTGTAGCTCACCAGGCTCTTCTGTCCATGGAATTCCCAGGCAAGAATATAGAAGTGAGTTGCCTATTCCTTCTCCAGAGGAATCTTCCTGACCCAGGATTCAAATCAGGGGTCTCTACAAGCAGCTGAGATACCGCAGAAGCTTTTCTTCACATTGCCTGTAATCAATTTTAAGCAAATCTAGTAAGATCAAATATTTTTCTAGAAGTCCTCACCCGACTTTGTCTGTAAAATCAAATAGAATTTAGAAATACTTTTTGCCAGGATTGACCACTTGCAGCTGTGAATATACAATAAAATTTTACATTGGTTGGTATAAATATTTTCATTTCTCTTTCTTGGAATTTTATTGATAGTCCTTCAACATCATCAGCTCTCAAATGCCTGTCTGATTTTCTAGATTTTGCTAATTTTATTTTGTTTACTCTCATGTCAAATTCAGAACCGATAATGTCTGATGAATTGCTTGTGACTTACATTTATCGTATAATGCTAATGGGCCAGAACTAAAGCGTGACTAAAGAAATTATGCAATCTAGAGTCTTTGTCTACTCTTTCCTAAGTATGGAAAAAAACAAAGCAAAACACCCAGACTATGTTATCTTCAGAAATGAGAAGGAAATATATGATGAGGAGGTGCCAAGTTCAAAATTTCACGTTTTTAAAGTCTAGCGTTTCCAGAAATTTAGAAAATGGAATATAATTTGTAAATTTGATTTCTTTTCACTATGAGAGGAAACAAAAATGACTATTTTTCGTTATTTAACTTGATGCCACTATAGGCATCATAGCTTTCTCTGCTTTGTAAAGGTTACTGTAAAGGTGACGCTCATTACTGAGAGAGTATAATGAAGTATTTTTTTAAAAGACTGTATATATTTAATTTTGCCTAAATTCACGCATTTGGTTTCTCCTGTTTCTTAACGTTACTCCCTAGTTTCATAAAAGGTTGTTCCCATAATCAGTGAAAAGAGAACATGCTGCTGCTGCTGCTAAGTCGCTTCAGTGGTGTCCGGCTCTGTGCGATCCCATAGATGGCAGTCCACCAGGCTCCCCATCCCTGGGATTCTCCAGGCAACAACACTGGAGTGGGTTGCCATTTCCTTCTCCAATGCATGAAAGTGAAAAGTGAAAGTGAAGTCATTCAGTCGTGTCCGACTCTTAGAGACCCCATGAACTGCAGCCTACCATGCTCCTCTGTCCATGGGATTTTCCAGGCAAGAGTACTGGGGTGAGTTGCCATTGAAAAGAGAACATATTTAAGGCAAAATAACACCTTTTTGCACTTTCACACTTTTACTTTACATACTGAATTCTGAAAGAGGAAAATGAAGATATTTTCAGATGAAATTTGTACTCGAAAGAGAAGCCCTGCACTTCCTTTTCCTTGTGTGTGTGTGTGTGCATCTTTCATAAGCAATCTGTTCATTTATTATCTTTTACTTAACCTGTACTGAGTGCGCTCTATTAAAGCAGAAATTCCATTCAGTAAAATTGGATACTTTTTTTCTATTCTAGTTTAAAATGTTCTCCAAGAGCCATAACATTCACCATTCACAGCTTTAAGTCTTATAAACCAGAGGATAAAGCCTGCGTGTGTTTGTCGCAAATTCAGAGAAAATAGATCTTTCTCAGTAGGCACTGTTAAGAGCCATTCCTCAGTAGAAGGAACACATTTTCAACCCATTTGTGCCACTTAGAGACATTCCTTTTTTTTTCTCCTTTTTGAAAGGAATCTCTAGCTGTGCCCCATTATAGTGTGAAGCTGAAAAAGAGAGGGAGTGAACAAGAGGGAGGGCTGAAGAGAGACGGAGATACAGAATCAAAAAGGCAAAATGCTGTGCTGTGAGAAAAATAAAATTGTATTACCCCTTCCATATTAGAACCAAACGCTTTTAAAGCCTGTGGTGATTTTCAACCTTGACTGCTACTATTCACACCAGCAGGGGTATAAGCATTCGTGTCCCAAAACAGATACACGTGCACAGACAAACCCTGCATAACATCCACCAAGAGCTTACATTTACTCAAATCAGCCCAAATTTTGATCCATTTATGTTCATATATCATAACTGAAGGATTTATTTATTTCCTGTCTTCATAAAAAAAACCCTCTTTTCTCATTACAACAGAGTTTGCACATTCTAGAAAGCATAATAAATCATACATGCCCTGACATTTTTGTTGCTGGAGTACTTTTTTAAAACTTTTCCTCACAAGCTGTGAATGAAAGTAGCTGTTGATTTTTTTTTTTTTTTTTTTTGATAGCAGGCTATGATCTAAAATAGGAAAATAAATAGTTTACTGAGTCTCTATAGAAAACTTCAACTGCAAATGTGTAATTATAAAGTAAAATACGTTCTTTATTAGCAAGTTAAATAGTTCTACTTAAACATTTAAGAGGTTGATTTTCTGGTTTTAAAAAAGGTAGAAACGCTAAATCATGATTAGATGATCAAAAAGTTTAAGATGAGAATTTTAAAAATTGGATTTCTAATTAATCAAAAAAATAATTTATCTATTTAAATGAATAGAATTAGAATTGTAATCTGTACTTTTGTTATGGAAGCTGTCAAATCTTTTTATATGTTAATCAATTCTTAATGTAGTTGTTAAAAGAAAATGCTTAAAAATTGACAAAAACAATAAGTTTCCTTATGCTGTGTTTCCTGATGTCATGAATAAGTTGCTAGTCTGAGATGGTAAAGACTAAGCTACCTTCTAGGATTTCTGTCTGCCAGTGAGCTAGATAGCTGAACTCCATTTATCTTACTACTCATAGATGGATAGACTTGAAAAGACACTTTGAAGAATTGTATTCAAAATACCCTGCTTTGTATCATGAAAAAAAAAAAAAAAAGACACTCTTCATCCTACCTGTTTGGAAAAAAAAAATGATTGAATGGATTTTAGGAAAAAAATGAATTGATCAAAATTGCTAGTAATAAAGTAAAATTCAAAACCTCTGTCAGTTTACTACAGGGCAATGCTTCTGAAGGAAGAATAGCTCTTCCCTTGGAGGCCAATCACATGAATACTCAGACCTCTCAGAGACCCTCTTTCGATGATGACTGTGAGTGCTCCAGCCGGGTGGACAAGTACCATCAAGTTCCGTATCACAGACTTAAGAGCACTATTTCTGACAACATCATCATTAAATTACGAAAGAGGAATGAATAATAACAAGTGAAGTTCAGATGTAACAGTATTCTCATGGGTTGTCTTTATCCTCAGTGTGTACCCACCTTGAACAAAATAAGCATCTAGTCATACCCCAGGGGAAAAACTTCCAACTCTAAAAGGCAAATGTTAGTAACACAGATTTTACTGAAAATTTTGTGAAGGGAAGGGAAGATTTATATTGCAGATCATGAAACAAAATTTAAAATTTATTATTACTATGTATTTTTCCCCAAAACCTTTCTCCAAGTATTAGAAACTCCATCAATTATTTTTCTTCCTCCCTTACACCCTGTTTAAAATTCATCCATCATCTCTCACAATTTAGCTGGCGCTTCCAGTTTTAAAATCCCTTATAGCAAAACATTGATGCTTTTGAACTGTGGTGCTGGAGAAGACTCGGTAGTCCATGGGGTCACAAAGAGTCCGAAACAACTGAACAAGTCTCACTTTCTTTCACTTTTCCACTCATCCTAGAAGGAAACTTGGTAAGCAAACTTGCTCCTAAAGTTCAAACTACTTAACTCCTTTCTAATTTAATGTTTATAATGTTAATAATTTGATATTGGCATTATACCAAAAATAGTAAACTCCTCAATAAAAACATAAGTGGCTACTAAAAAAGAAAAAAATAGAAAAGAAAAGAGATGTCTTCCTTTGCTTTGTAGGAGCTCAATAAATACTGAAGTAGAAGTGCTGCTGAAACTCACACCAGAGAGGAAAAAATCTAGAATATAAAGTAGTGCTCATTAGAAATCAAGCTTTAATATTTCTAACTGTGAAATGTAAAAATGTTCCGAAGCCAGGGGGATGTTAGCAAACATTTGGTGGATGGATGGAGAAAGGTCGTAAATTCTGCCTTTTTTTTTCTCCATTCAGTTTTGAGGATCGCTGTTTATTCATTTGCATTTGCTCCGCATTTAACAAGATCCATCAAGCACTTCGCGCATGCTCTAACTCCTCTGGAAACCAAGATGAAAACTACATTGCCCTGACCTTGGGTTTGTAAAGCTAGTTTACAAGAGAGTAGAGGAATGTGATTTATTCTGTTTGAAGAAATCAATTAGTTATTAGAGCTGAAACAGTATGAGACCTTAACCTGGTGATTGATCCAGACTTTAACAGGAGGGCAGGTCATAAAGGAACATTGGAAGAAGAACTGAAGACAAAACAACATTATGAGTGACAAGAACTGCAAATACATTGATACATGCAGAGCAAAGATTCTGTGAGCACACACTTCAGATTGAGACCCTTTTGAGCTACAACTAAAGAGCTGAATGATGAACAGTCTCTAATTCTCAGCTGACTCCTTTCTATAATTGGGGATAATCATGACTGTTTTCTCATTATGAGATGCTTTAGTTTATACACTTGTCACAGTGTTTGGCAAACTCAGTGGTCAATAAATATTAGTACTTATAAACTCGCCTTTTCACGTTTATTTTTTCTTCTCCTTCCTCTTCTTCTGAAGGTATTCCTCAAGATAACTCTTGGACTACAGAGAGGGAGAAATGTTATAAGAAGATTGTTTTTTGTGCAAAGGAGATTTAAGAAAGAGTAAGTAGTATTTGTAGAGCTATAATTTGATTGTGTTAGTTGCCCAGTCATGTCTGACTCTTTGTGATGCCTTCGACTGTGGCCCACCACTTTCCTCTGTCCATAGGATTCGCCAGGCAAGACTACTGGAGTGGGTTGCCGTTTCCTTCTCCAATAATTTGATTAACTTTGAACAAGTTGATATTTTATTTATGTTGCTAGAAAGTTTTGAGTGACATTTCTCTCTCTCTCTACACATACACACACACATATATATATATATTTAAAATAGAGAAAACATTGATTAGCCATAGGAAAACTGAAGCCCATGGCTTCCCTAATATTACTCAGATTAAATGTTGTCACATATTAAATGTAGAAGAATTAATAATGACATAACAGATGATTTACTATTTTGGTTACTTCTAAAAGCAGAGAAAAATAGTTCTTGAGCTATGTTTTCTTTTGAATGATCCTTTAGCTAGTATTATCAAAATGAATAATAATCTAGAGAAGTAAGAAATTAAATACTGTGGAGCTATTTCCCAGGCTCTTAATGTATCATTTATTTGTACTGTTACCTTTTGTAGGCTATGTATTAAAATTAAAACAAATGGTACCAAGGGATTTTTGTTTCAACATTGTACTCTGAATTTTTCTTTTAACTGAATATAGTAAATCTACTTTGCTTGAAAATATTTATTGAAGAATATTCGAGTTTAATCAAGATGGATTTGTTAGTGTGATGGATCTGGCCATGATTTTCTCAGACTTAGGAGAATTATAAACAATCATCATTCCGTGCATACTAGATGATAATTGGTTAGAATTGCTTCCATCTACTTCCTAGTGGACAGAAGTCTATATATAACAATGTCATCTGATTATGACCAACTAGTGACATCGAATGCCAATGTAGCTCTAGAGGTCAAAGTGAAATATTTACATTGACTCTGATTCACCCTTTAGTGAAAGAAAAGCTTGACTTTGGTGCATTTGAAGTGAAGTGAAGTGAAAGTTTCTCAGTCGAGTCCGACTCTTTGTGACCCCATGGCCTGCATTGTCCATGGCATTCTCTAGGTCAGAAGACTGGAGTGGGTAGCCTTTCCCTTCTCCAAGGGGTCTTCCCAACCCAGGGATCGAACCCAGGGCTCCCACATTGCAGGCGGATTCTTTACCAGCTGAGCCACATGGGAAGCCCTTGTGCACTTACTGGTTTAGAACTTCTGGATTCTTCTTGGTGTGTCATGTTAAAAGGAAAAAAAGAAAGTGAATTTAATGATGACCCTTGTAAATTTAAGATATGTATAAGGTTTTTTTTCATTTTCTAAGAGCTTATGCTTGATTATATTTCTTCCTCTGGATCATTTGGTTAGTGTGAATGAGAAACATTGCCTACCATATCAGTAAACAAAGGTTGCTGCAGCCATCAAGGTGCTACAGCTGTCCCCAGTGGTGAGCCCAGAGGGCATTTAGGATGCAGACCAAAGGACTGCCAGTGCCAAGCTCTCAGACACTGCAACCATCCCCAAGGGTACACCCTGAGGGGCCTCAGAATATGAATGAACAGGATTCTAACCCTGGATAGCTAAGGTACATATCAAAGAAATGATTTCAATGAGCATCTTTCCATGCATATGAAGGGAAGTGTTAATTGCTTAGTTTCTGTGTGACAGTTATGTCTGACTCTAGTAATGACTACTTGACTCCAGGGGATCGTGGATCATCCTGACCCAGGGATCGATTACCTAACCCAGGTCTCTAGCATTGCAGGCGTGTTCTTTACCATCTGAGCTACCAGAGAAGCACTCCTATACATATAGAAAAGTGCTAAATATGTTAACTTGAGACATCTGCTTTTCTTTAATTAGCAGTTATACTTTGATGTTCCAACCAGCTGGTCTTTGTTGAAAAAACTCCTATATATCTTGCTGCTCCCTTACCTCTTCAGAGCAGTCCCCCAGAGCTCTTTGAATGGTTGTCTTACAGGCTTAAATCATCAGAAAGTTCACAAATAAAGCACATTCTCACCTCTCATCTCATGCGTTTGTCTTCAGTCAACATTAGCTATATATGGAAGTAGAATAAACTTTAAATTCAATCAATTTATTTTGTAATCTTTGGATATAACTTCGTTTATTCAATCTCCTTATGAGTCCAATAGCTTTTATTCAAAAATTTCATTAAAGAATTCAAAGCATTTCTTTTCAATCTTCTCAAAAGCTTTTTGTA
This sequence comes from Redunca redunca, assembly GCA_006410935.1. Classification (NCBI taxonomy): domain Eukaryota; kingdom Metazoa; phylum Chordata; class Mammalia; order Artiodactyla; family Bovidae; genus Redunca; species Redunca redunca. The sequence goes on from SJYQ01003227.1 coordinate 1,124,107, forward strand.
AACAATTCATAAGAAGCCTGAACTACTTTTCT
>SJYQ01003227.1:1124244-1135761 GCA_006410935.1 Redunca redunca
CCCCATTTCCTGAAAGCTGCAATTATCAATACTTCTTTTTACATTCTCACTGAGGGTTATTAACAACTTGTGACCATATTATGTGTAAAATTCATGCAGATCATCTTGACTTTCATTTATATAAAGTGCTTTTATCTCAGATTAGAGCTTAGGGTATGTATTATGTTTACATCCATTATATTATGAATGTGGACAGAACAGTTCAATAAAGTGTCACTTTGAACATTTCTTCTTTGCTTTGAGGATTTTCATTGTTCATGTATAGCAGAAAATTGTCAAGACGATTTTTCACGTTAAGTATGGTAATGGAGTCAAGAAAAAAAAAATTGCCCTTGGAAAGCTATGTGAGATAAGACCTTAGCACTGAGATATAGAAACACAGCAGGAATAATGTACAAGGGGCTCAGTGAACTGATTTACACCAGTATTTTAACCACACAATTGGAACAAATGGTAAAGGCCAGGAAATTCAACAAATTGCTAAACAAATACTAAGAGTATGAAACGTGATTACCAACTTATGAATATTAATCGCTTGTGGAAGATAAGAGAAAACTAAGAGCCACTGATATATCTAGTGACTGCAGTCCCCTTTGCTGATACATCATGGGGTACTGAGTTTGCACCAAGGGTGACCGCCACCCACATGGTAGAGAGACATAATGAAGCTCGTGACAGTTTGAAAGAGTTGTTTAATAGGAAACCCTGTGAAAGAAGTAAAACCAGGAATCATGTGCAAATGTGAGTGTGTGTGTGTGTGTGTGTTGGAATATGCAAGCAGTGAGGAAGTGCTCAAGTTCAGAGAGAAGTAAAGAATTGGTTCCAGAGATTCTTCTGAGTTGACTGATCTGTGTTTCCTTTTGATGCAGATTTATCTTAAAACCTTGCTCAAACTTTTCAAAGTGTTAAGATGCTAGCCCCTGCTTCTTGCAGTGCCAAAATGTTCTTAGATACCAGAGTAAATGTTTTAGGTGTTCAGCAATGTGTATGCATAAGCATTAGAGACTATAATGGATGCTAGAAGATGCAAATGCAGTCTGGAAAACGCAGAATAAAAGAGATGCTTTAGACACAGCTTTGTTTGAAAATGTGAGTGAAAAAGGGTTGATTGCTCTGGTTTCTCTCCAGCACTAAGGTGAAAAGAGCAGTCTTCTGGACTTTCAAGGGATGGAGAACTCACTGAAAAATACAGGTAACTTACAGGGTCACCCAAAAACAAAGTAAGTTTTTCTAGTGGATTTGAAATGAAAACATTATCAGAAAGAGGGTCAGGAGTGGACCATGAGGCAAGTGGAGGAGAAATTTAATTTAAAGTTGCAGAGATGCTGCACTATTTATTGTATTTCAGAGTCAAGGTTTTTATTCTCAGAGCCCAAGTTAATTAATATATTAAATAGCAAGTATGGGTGAATGATTTCCTGTTATAAAGAATAGAAAAGCAGGTAAAATATTAACTTTGTCAGGGAAAAAGCTGACAAACACCACCTCATCCAGATGATTAAGTTCAACATAAATGTCATTCAACATAAATCACATTGATCCTCTTGATAGGATATGATGAAAGGGAACACTACCTGTCTAGTGTTCTACCCAATAACTCATAATTCTGGTAATATTATGAGAAAAACTTAAGTCCAATTTTGGTAGAAAAATATCCTACAAAATATCTGACCAGTACTCCTCAAAACTTTGAAATCAGTGAAAACAAGGTAAGTTGAAGAAAGTTACAGTTATGAAGATGGCTGACATCTGTTGAATCATAGAAAAAGCAAAAGAATTCCATAAGAAAACATCTATTTCTGCTTCATGATTTACTTTAAAGCCACTGACTGTATGAATCACAACAAAATGGAAAATTCTTAAAGAGATGGCAATATCAAGCCTCCTTACCTGCCTTCTGCAAAACCTGTATGCAGGTCAAAAACTAACAGAACCCAACATGGAACAATGGTCTGGCTCCAGATTGGGAAAGGAGTACATCAAGGCTGTGCACTATTACTCTGCTTATTTAATTTATATGCAGAGTATATCATGTGGAATGCCAGGCTGGATGAAGCACAAGCTGGAATCAAGATTGCTGGGAGAAATAGCAATAACCTCAGATATGCAGATGACACCACTCTTAAGGCAGAAAACGAAGAGGATCTAAAGAGCCACTTGATGAAAGGGAAGGGAAGAGTGAAAAAGGCAGCTTAAAACTCAACATTCAGAAAACTAAGATCATGGCATCTGATCCCATCACTTCATGGCAAATAGATGGGAAGCAGTGGAAACAGTGACAGACTTTTATCTTTGTGGTCTCCAAAAGCACTGCAGATGGTGAAGTTAAAAGATGCTTGTTCCTTGGAAGAAAAGCTATGACAAACCTAGACAGAATATTAAAAAGCAGAGACATTACTTTACCAACAAAGTCTGTCCAGTCAAGGTTATGGTTTTTCCAGTGGTCATGTATGGATGTGAGAGCTGGACTATAAAGAAAGCTGAGCACAGAAGAATTGATTCTCTTGAATTGTGGTGTTGGAGAAGACTCTTGAGAGTTCCTTGAACTGCAAGGAGATCAAACCAGTCAATCCTAAAGAAAATCAGTCCTGAATATTCATTGGAAGGACTGATGCTGTAGCTGAAGCTCTAATACTTTGGCCAACTGATGAGAAGAGCTGACTCATTAGAAAAGACCCTGATGCTGAGAAAGACTGAAGGCACAAGGAGAAGGGGATGACAGAGGATGAGATTGTGGGATGACGTCACTGACGCAATGGATATGAGTTTGAGCAAGCTCCAGGATATGTTGAAGAACAGTGAAGCCTGGCCTGATGCAGTCCACGGGGTCTCAAAGAATCTGACATAATTGAGCAACTGAATAACTTCATGAGAATTGTAAGGGACACTAGATGTAGTGTGGTACGCTGGATGTGATCCAAAACAGAAAGCAGAGACTGAGTTAATACAAAGGGATCCAAATAAATCACAAAATTTAGGTAATAATTATGTACCAGTATTGGTTGGTTCATCATAATAAATGTACATACCAATGCAAGATTGGGCTTTCCAGATGATGCAAACGGTTAAGAACCTGCCTGGCAAAGCAGGAGATGTAAGAGCCGTGGGTTAGATTCCAGGGTTGTGAAGATCCCCTAGAGGAGGAAATGGCAACCCACTCCAGTATTGTTGCCTGGAGAATACCGCAGACAAAGGAGTCTGGCAGTCTTTAGTCCACAGAGCTCCAGAGTCAGACATGACTGAAATGACTTAATATACGATGACTTATAACAATAAAAGCTGGGTTTAAAGTATATGAAAGCCCTCACTACTCGCTTCACATTTTTTTCTATACATTTAAAAATGTTCTTAAAAATGAATTCTGTTTTGAAAAGTCATTAGATAATATAACTTATTTGAGATGGCTGAAAATCAAATGACTGATCAGAAATGATGATTTGGTTGTCATGGGACCTCATGCAGAATGCCAAACTTGTGAGCATTGTTAGGTAAAATATAGACCGAGGAGATCCCAGGGTTAAGATTGCTGAGAGGATTTTAAAGGGGATGGACTATAAAAATAACACAGCAACCTATTTAATTAAATATAATTTATATTTGTGTGTGTACCATAGTGTGTTAGTTGGTTAGTCACATCCAACTCTTTGCAACCCCATGGACTGTAGCCCACCAGGGTCCTCTGTCCAAGAAATTCTCCGGACAAGAATATTGGAGTGGGTTGCCATTCCCTTCTCCAGAGGATCTTCCCAACCCAGGGATGGAACCAGAGTCTCTTGCATTGGAGACAGTTTCTTTACCATCTGAGCAAGCAGGGAAATCCAATTAAATATAATAATACCCAATAAAACATAGGATTGAACTGTGCAGGTACACTAATATGCATTTTTTTTTTCAATAAATACTACAGTAGTACTACAAGGATCTTTGTGGTTGATTGAACCTGTAAATGTGGAACCCCTGCCCTGGATGATGAAGGAGCCAACTGAAAATGCGGGGCTTCCTTAGTGACTCAGATGGTAAAGAATCTGCCTACAGTGCAGGAAACTCAGGTTCGATCCCTGGGTGGGGAAGAGCCTCTGCAGCAAGGAATGGCAACCCACTCCAGTACTCTTGCCTGGAGAATTCCTTGGACAGAAGATCCCGGTGGGGTACAGTCCACGGGATTACAAAGAGGCTGACATGACTGAGTGACTACACTAACTGTGAATTTAGATGAAGATTTTCAACAGCATTTCTTTCCTAATCCACACATAGTTCAAGGGTCAGCTGTAGTATTAGATGATACCTAACTTGGGTGAAATTTATAATTTCTAAGCATAAAGAGAATATCTCACATAATTATATAACAATAGCAAAGCAATTTAAAGGAAATAACCCCTCAACTTAGGTTTCTTTCAGACTACAGGTCCCTAACATCTCTTTTCTTAGCCCCTTTACTTTAGAAAACTTTAGATTCTTCCTCTTCCCCTTTAAGATTTAAAATTTTATCACCCAAGAATGCCTTCCCAAGGCCTTGACAACCATCCCTTGAAAACATAATCATCAACTGGAGGATAGACTGCCCTCTATTCTGGAGTCTTCGTGTGTGGATGGGGTCTAACTGATTTCCTAATACGCTCCAATACTTTTTTTGCTAGTTCATACCTGTGGTTAAAATCTCTCTGGCCTTTTGCTTCTGTAGGGTATAGTTCAACCTCTCTTCACATTTGCAATCGTCCTAAGTAAAACTTTCTTTGCCTATCTATCTGCTCTGGTTCAATTCTTCATTTAGAGAATATGAATAAGATTTTAAGAAGATACGATGAATCGTTGAAAGCAAAAGATACTGAATCTAGACTTAGATTCAGCTATAATTACATATTTGACTATGAATATCAAATAAAAGCATTTGGAACCAAAGGCAATGGCACCCCACTCCAGTACCCTTGCCTGGAAAATCCCATGGGGTTGCTGCGGGTCGGACACGACTGAGCGACTTCACTTTCCCTTTTCACTTCCATGAATTGGAGAAGGAAATGGCAACCCACTCCAGTGTTCTTGCCTGGAGAATCCCAGGGATGGGGGAACCTGGTGGGCTACCGTCTATGGGGTCGCACAGAATCAGACACGACTGAAGTGACTTAGCAGTAGCAGCAACAACTTTGAAAAAATTCATCAAGACCACATACTCAAAAAAGGAACCTTAAAGAGATGTTTCAGCAAAGCAAAAAAGTTATTTCAAGAACAAATGTAAATGTAAATTAGAAAAAAATAGTTAATTCTAAAATATCATTGATAATGCTTATAAAAATACTCTAACAGTTATATTAATGATAAAAGGCAATGGCACCNNAGGAAAATGTCAGGTAACTTTGAATGCACTTGGGAGATGAAATAAGGAAACAGAAAATTGTTTTAATAGCATATTAATATGAGAATGACGTTTAGGGAACATTTAAGAATTGTATTTCTTAAAAATACAAGGTTGGCCTTATACAGACAATACAAGGGTAACAAAAAATTTTCAAAGCCTCAATTTTAGAAAGGAATGGCAAAGGAAGAAATGAAATGAAACAACCTATTAAGAAATTAAAATAGGCAGTCTTTTGTTGAAAACAAGAAAAAAGATAAAGAGAATGAGTAGAAAGTAGAAAAACATACCAGTAAGTAAAAGGTAAAGCTCACAAAACACACTGGCAATGGGAATGAATAGCCAAGTGAGAGAGGGATTATAACTGTGACCAAGTATATGAAAGCATCTTTGCTCTAGTAATGTTGTCGTAGTTCAGTTGGTAAGTTGTGTACGACTCTTTGTGACCCCATGGACTGCAACATGCCAAGCGTCCCTGTCCTTCACTATATCCCAGTTCAGTTCGGTTCAGTTGTGCAGCTGTGTCCAACTCTTTGCAACCCCATGGACTGCAGGACGCCAGGCCTCCCTGTCCATTATCAAATCCTAGAGCTTACTCAAACTCACGTGCATTGAGTTGGTGATGCCATTCAACCATCTCATCCTCTGTGATCCCCTTCTCCTCTGGCCTTCAATATTTCCCTGCATCAGGGTCTTTTCCAATGAGTCAGTTCTTCACATCAGGTGGCCAAAGTATTGGAGCTTCAGATACAGCATCAGTCCTTCCAATGAATATTCAGGACTGATTTCCTTTAGGATTGACTGATTTGATAGCCTTGCAGTCCAAGGGACTCTCAAGAGTCTTCTCCAACACCACAGTTCAGAAGCATCAATTCTGTTGTGCTCAGCTTTCTTTATACTCCAACACTTACATTCATACATGACTCCTGGAAACCCAAAGTTTTGACTAGACAGACCTCTGTTGGCAAAGTGATGTCTCTGCTTTTTAAAATGCTGTCTAGATTGGTCATAGCTTTTCTTCCAAGGAGCAAGCGTCTTTTGATTTAATGGGTGCATGCACCATCTGCAGTGATTTGGAGGCTCAAAAAAATGAAGTCTCTCACAGTTTCCATTGTTTCCCCATCTATTTGCCATGAAACTGTGGGACCAGATGCCATGATCTTAGTTTTCTGAATTTTGAGTTTTAAGCCATCTTTACAACTCTCCTCTTTCACTTTCATCAAGAGGCTCTTTATAAGGGTGGTGTTATCTGCATATCTGAGGTTATTGATATTTCTCCCAGCAATCTTGATTCCAGCTTATGCTTCATCCAGCCCAGCATTTCTCATGATGTACTCTGCATATAAGTTAAATAAGCAGGATGACAATATACAGCCTTGATGTATTCTTTTTCCTATTTGGAACCAGTTTGTTGTTCAATGTCCAGTTCTAACTGTTGCTTCCTGACCTGCATATAGGTTTCTCAGGAGGCAGGTAAGGTGGTCTGGTTTTCCATCTCTTGAAGAACTGTCTAGTAGGGAAAACCACTAGACCATTCAAGTATAACCTAAATCAAATCCCTTATGATTATACAGTGGAAGTGACAAAAAGATTCAAGGGAATAGATCTAATAGAGTGCCTGAAGAACTACTGATGGAGGTTCATGGCATTGTACAGGAGGCAGTGATCAATACCATCCCCAAGGGGGGAAAAATGCAAAAAGGCAAAATGGTTGTCTGAGGAGGCCTTACAAATAGCTGTGAAAAGAAGAGAAGTGAACATCAAAGAAGAAAAAGAAAACTATACCCATTTGAATGCAAAGTTCCAAAGAATAGCGAGGAAAGATAAGTAAGCCTTCCTCAGTGATCAGTGCAAAGAAATAGAGGAAAACAATAGAATAGGAAAGACTAGAGATCTCTTCAAGAAAATTAGAGACAGCAAGGAAACATTTCATGCAAAAATGGGCACAATAAAGGACAGAAATGTTATGTACCTAACAGAAGCAGAAGATATTAAGCAGAGGCAGCAAGAATACACAGAAGAACTATACAAACAAGATTTTCATGACTCTGATAATCACAATGGTGTGATCACTCACTTAGAACCAGACATCCTTGAATGTGAAGTCAAGTGGGCCTTAGGAAACATCAGGAGAACAAAGCTAGTGGAGGTGATGGAATTCCAGTTGAGCTCTTTGAAATGTTAAAAAAAAAATGATGCTGTGAAAGTGCTATATGCCAGCAAATTTGGAAAACTCAGCAGTGGCCATAGGACTGGAAAAGTCAGTTTTCATTCCAATCTCAAAGAAAGGCAATGCCAAAGAATGCTCAAACTACTGCACAATTGCAATCATTTCACATGCTAGCAAACTAATTCTCAAAATTCTGCAAGTCAGGATTCAACAGTATGTGAACCATAAACTTCCAGATGTTCAAGATGGAATTAGGAAATGCAGAGGAACCACAGATCAAATTGGCAACATCCATTGAATCATTGAAAAAGCAATAGGATTTCAGAAAAACATCCAATTCTGCTTTATTGACTATGGCAAAGCCTTTGACTGTGTGGATCATAATAAACTGTGGAAAATTNAAAATTCTGCAAGTCAGGATTCAACAGTATGTGAACCATAAACTTCCAGATGTTCAAGATGGAATTAGGAAACGCAGAGGAACCACAGATCAAATTGGCAACATCCATTGAATCATTGAAAAAGCAATAGGATTTCAGAAAAACATCCAATTCTGCTTTATTGACTATGGCAAAGCCTTTGACTGTGTGGATCATAATAAACTGTGGAAAATTCTTCAACAGATGGGAGTACCAGAGCACCTTACCTGCCTCTTGAGAAATCCGTATTCAGGTCAGGTAGCAACAGTCAGAAATGGACATGGAACACCAGACTGGTTCCAAATCTGGAAAGCAGTATGTCAAGGCTGTATATTGTCACCCTGCTTATTTAACTTATATGCAGAGGACATCATGAGAAATTCTGGGCTGGATGAATCACAAACTGGAATCAAGACTGCTGGGAAAAATATCAATAACCTCAGAAATGCAGTTGACACCAGCCTTATGGCAGAAAAAAAGAGGAGCTAAACAGCTTCTTGATGGATAGGAAAGAGGAAAGTGAAGAAGTTGGCTTAAAAGTCAACATACAGAATACTAAGATCATGGCATCCAGTCCCATCACTTCATGGGAAATAGATGGGGAAATGATGGAAACAGTGACAGACTATTTTTTTGGACTCCAAAATCACTGCAGGTGGTGCACACAGCCATGAGACTAAAAGACACTTGCTCCTTGGAAGAAAAATTATGACCAACCTAGACAGCATATTAAAAAGCAGAGACATTCCTTTGCCAACAATGTCCCATCTAGTCAAAGCTATGGGTTTTTTTCAGTATTTATGTATGAATATAAGGGTTGGACTATAAAGAAAGCTGACCACTGCAGAATTGATGCTTTCGAACTATGGTGTTGGAGAAAACTCTTGAGAGTCCCTTGGACTGCAAGGAGTTCCAACCAGTCCATCCTAAAGGAGATCAGTCCTGAATATTCATTGGAAGGACAGATGCAGAAGCTGAAACTCAAGTACTTTAGCCACCTAATGCAAAGACTCGACTCATTATAAAAGACCCTGATGTTGTTAAAGATCAAAATTGGGAGGAGAAGAGGAAGACAAAGAATAAGATGATTGGATGGCATCACCGACTCTATGGACATGAATTTCATTAAGCTCTGGCAGTTGGAGATGGACAGGGAAGCCTGGCGTGCTGCAGTCCATGGGGTCGCAAAGAGTCAGACAGGACTGAATGACTGAACTGAATTGAACTGAAGAATTTTCCATTCTTTGTCATGATCCACAGTCAAAGGCTTTTGCATAGTCGGTAAAGAAGAAGTGGATATTTTTCTTGAACTCTCTTGCTTTTTCGATAATCCAACAGATATTGGCAATTTGATCTCTTGTTCTTCTGCCTTTTCTAAATACAGCTTGAACATCTGGAAGTTCATGGTTCACATAATGTTGAAGCCTGACTTGGAGAATTTTGAGCATTACTTTGCTAATGTGTGAGATGAGGGGAATTGTGCTGTAGTTTGAACATTCTTTGGCATTACTTTTCTTTAGGATTGGAATGAAAACTGACGTTTTCCAATCAAGAAAAAGAGTCCAAGATGTAATACTTGGACACAGTCTCAAAAATGACAGAATGATCTGTTTGTTTCCAAGGCAAACCATTCAATATCATAGTAATCCAATTTTATGCCTCAACCAGTAATGCTGAAGAAGCTGAAGTTGAACAGTTCTATGAACATCTAGAAAATCTTCTAGAACTAACACCCAATAAAGATCTCCTTTTCTTCATAGGGGACTGGAATGTAGAAGCAGGAAGACAATAGATACCTAGAGTAACAGGCACATTTGGCCTTGGAGTACAAACTGAAGCATGGCGAAGATTAACAGAGTTTTGCCGAGAGATTGCACGGGTCACATCAAAGCCCCTCTTCCAGCAACACAATAGAAAGCTCAACACATGGACATCACCAGATGGTCAATACTGAAATCAGATTGGTTATCTTCTTTGTAGCCAAAGATGGAGAAACTCTATACAGTCAGAAAAAAACAAGATTGGGAGCTGACTGTGGCTCAGATCATGAACTCCTTATTGCCAAATTTAGACTTAAATTGAAGAACGTAGGGAAAACTACTAGACCATTCAGTTATGACCTAAATCAAATCACTTACGATCATACAGTGGAAGTGACAAACAGAATCAGGGATTAGATCTGATAGACAGAGTACCTGAAAATCTGTCTCCCAGAGTTTGCAACTCATGGCCACTGAGTCAGTGAAAATAACAAATTAAAACAATGTCGGAGTGGACGGGAGAAGATGGCGGAGGAATAGGACAGGGAGACCACTTTCTCCCTCACAAATTCCTCAAAAGAACATTTCAACGCTGAGCAGACTCCACAAAACAACTTCTGAATGCTGGCAGAGGACATCAGGCACCCAGAAAAGCAGATCATTGCCTTCCAAAACAGGTAGGGAAAAAATATAAAAGACGAAAAAAGAGACAAAGGAGGTGGGGAGGGAGCTCCGTCCCGGGTAGGGAAGCCCATCCTGGGAAAGGAACTTTAAGAAGAGAGGTTTCCAAATACCAGGAAACACTCTCCCTGCCGAGTCTGTGGTGAGCCCTGGAAGCACAGAGGGCAACATAACAGGAAAGATAAATAAATGAATAATTAAAACCGACAGATTACAAGCCCAACAGTAACTTCCCCAGCGGAAAGTTCAGTTCAGTTCAGTTCAGTCGCTCAGTTGTGTCCGACTCTTTGCGACCCCATGAATCGCAGCACACCAGGCCTCCCTGTCCATCACCATCCCCTGGAGTTCACTCAGACTTACATCCATCGTGTCCATAATGCCATCCAGCCATCTCATCTCGGGTCCTGCATCCGCCACTAGCAAGTGGGGGTAGGGCAGGGAAGTGCCGGAGGTGTGGGCTGCAGGGCTTTGTAAGAATCAGGCAGGAACACCCGGCAAGTTACCAGAACGAACTAACTTGGGATAGTAAACCAGACTGGGGGATAGCTAACCACGTGAAAAGCTCGAACATAAGACACCACCAGGACCGCACACAGAACAAAGGACAGAATGGAAGTAGCTAGCTGCAGACCACCCCCCGCCAGGGACAGGCAGCCAGAGCTGCAAGGGCTGGAAAGGGACAATCGCAGCCCCGGAGAGACTTTCCCTACCAAAGGGCAAGCAGGCTTTTTTGCTAAAACTTCTGGGGGTGCTGGTCAGTCATCATCCACCTCACAAGGGGCACCAGTGGTACACCCAGAAAACTGAGCAGCAGAGGCAAGAAATGTGACAAGTCGCAGAGACTGCGTTCACCAAACACCTAAGACACTCGGACCTGGGAAGGGCATGAAACGCAATCCCAACCCAATCTGCGCCTCTGGGGGATACCCGAGTGGCTTAGACGGGGGAGGGGCACGCAGCCTAGGGCCGGCCTCAGACGGTTCCCAGCAGCAACGTAGAGCCCGAGTGGTTTGCGCACCACAAGCAGGGGAAGACCCAGTGGGGCTGAGACACTGCATACACACGACAGTGTTATTTGTGTGCAGCATCCCTCCCTCCCCACAGCGTGGTTGAACAGTGAGCCAAAAAAAAAAAAAA
>SJYQ01003227.1:1139686-1178476 GCA_006410935.1 Redunca redunca
GAGTATCTTATGGTTCTTTATATACTTATGCTCTCACCTTTTACTTCAAAGGAAGAAATGTAATGCTTTTTTCTTCAAACATATTCGAAAAACAGATAATTTATTATTTTTGACAAAGACCTTCTTCAGGTTATCCACTTTGATTTCACACAAAGTGCTTGCTCATTGGTTTTTGTCTGTTTATTAAAGTATAGTTGTGCAATATAAGTAGATGCTGCTAAGTCGCTTCAGTCGTGTCCGACTCTGTACGACCAGAGAGATGCAGCCCACCAGGCTCCCCCGTCCCTGAGATTCTCCAGGCAAGAACACTGGAGTGGGTTGCCATTTCCTTCTCCAATGCATGAAAGTGAAAAGTGAAAGGGAAGTCATTCAGTCATGTCCGATTCTTAGCAACCCCATGGACTGCAGCCTACCAGGCTCCTCCGNATGCATGAAAGTGAAAAGTGAAAGGGAAGTCATTCAGTCATGTCCGATTCTTAGCAACCCCATGGACTGCAGCCTACCAGGCTCCTCTGTCCATAGGATTTTCCAGGCAAGAGTACTGGAGTGGGGTGCCATGTTACATGTGTACAATATAATGATACACAATTTTTAAAGGATAAAATCCATTTACAGTTATTATAGAATATTAGTGATATTCCCCAATACACACGATAGATTGTACAATGCATTTTTGTAGCTTTTTTTATACATAATTGTTTCAAAATTTTAGTCCTCTGTCCCTTTATAGTGCCAGCCCCCTCCCCTCTCCCTACTGGTAACCACTGTTTGCTTCCCTATAACTGTGAGTCTGTTTATTTTTTGATGTTTTCACTAGTTTGTGTGCTTTTTAGATTCTATAAACAAGTGGTATGGTACAGTATTTCTCTTTCACTGTCTGACATTTCACATAGCATAGTGCCCACTAAGTCTATCCATGTTGTTGCAAATGGCAAATTTTATTCTTTGTATGGCTGAGTAGTATTCCATTGAATGCATGTGTGTGTGTGTGTGTGTATACATACATACATACATATATTCTTTTTTTAATTTTAAATTATTTTTTAAAAATAAATTTATTTATTTTAATTGGATGTTAATTACTTTACAATATTATATTGGTTTCGCCACACTTCAATATGAATCCGCCACAGGTATACACATGTTCCCCATCCTGAACCTTCCTTCCTCCTCCCTCCCCATACCATCCCTCTGGGTCATCTCAGAGCACCAGCCCCAAGCATCCAGTATCATACACTGAACCTGGACTGGTGATCCGTTTCATATATGATGTTATACATGTTTCAATGCCATTCTCCCAAATCATTCCACCCTCTCCCTCTCCCACAGAGTCCAAAAGACTGTTCTACACATCTGTGTCTCTTTTGTTATATTCTTTATCTATAACTATATCTATATATATCACATCTTCTTTATCCATTAATTTATTAATGGACACTTAGTTTGCTTCCATACCTTGGCAATTGTAAATAATGCTGCTAAGAACAATAAGGTGCATCTATTTTTTCAGCTTGGTATTTTCAGTGGAATTGCTGGGCCATGTGGTATTTCTATTTTTAATTATTTGATAAACTTCTATACTGTAATCCACAGTGGTTGCACCAATTTACATTCCACCAACAGTGTACAAGCATTGCCTTCTTCTCTACATCCTCACCAACATTTACTATTTGTATTCTTTTTGATGGGAGCAATTAGGTCAGGTGTGAGGAGCTTTGATTTGCATTTGACTAATGATTACTGTTCCTGAGCGTCGTTTTATGTGAATGTTGGCCATCTGTGTGTCCTCTTTGGAAAAATGTCTGTTCAGGCCTCTGCCCATTTTTAAANAAACCCACAGCTAACATCATACTCAATAGAAAAAAGTGAAAGCATTTGCTCTAAAATCAGGAATAAAACAAGAATGTCCACTCTTGCTCTTTGTTTGAATTTTATTTCATTCAAAGCATAAAAGATTGAAGCTTAAAAAAGACAAGAAAATTTCTCTTCTTTCCCCCTTGGAATTGCTTTTTGGCTCCCTTGTGTCTTTTATGGAATTTGAGAATATGAGTCAGAATTCAAAACACCACACTTTCTTGTGTTCTTAGCAAAACTCTCACCAGAAGTATTTTAAGCTTTGACAGTGGGAAGCTACCCATTTATACTGTCAGCCTTATTGAGAAAAATGAAAAAAAAAAAAATGCCTTTATTCAAGGAAGAAACTATATTTGCCACCAAACATTATTTTTATTCTTTATCCAAAAGTGCTATGTCTAATGTGTCCTCTTATATCTACACCTATGAGAATATAGTTTTATCTATTAAATCCCTCAGAAAGAAGCCAACTGCAAGGTTATATGCAGACAGCCACAGTCAAAGGAATTCTAAGGTACAAACTATGTGGTGGGAAAATTACAGGTGTTCAATGTTGATAAAAATTCAATCCCAGGGGCTTCTCTCTCTACCTCCTAGAGAAACAGGTTGTTTTTTTTTTTGTTTTTTGGAATTCCAAATTGTTTCTAAAACCAGCAGAGGTAGGATTGTTGCCAAATATTAAAAAAACGGTTAAAGTAACATTGTGAGAAACATTTTTTTTAATTTATTTATTTAAACTGGAGGATGATTACAATATCATGATGGCTTTGGCCCTACATCAGTATTTCTGGCCACTGGCATATGTGTCCCCTTCATCCCGTAAACCCCCATCACCCTCCTCACCCCATCCCTCCAGGTCATCACAGAGCCCTGACTGCGTGCCCTGCATCAAGCATCAAACTCTCACTGGCTACATATTTTTTTAAGTATAAAAGATAAAAGGAAAATTCTTCTCAACACTTTCCTAAGGGAACAATTATTAATGGTTTGGTATGAAAAATCATAGATTTCTATTTAGGCCCAGACAGATGGGCAGATTGACAATCACAGTCATAGAGTAGCAATACTAGTGATCAGAACTTAAACACAGCCAAGGGAGTGGGGAAAGGTGGATCTGAAAATCCTGTAAAACCAATCTGTAGGGTGAAAACAAGAGCTCTTACCCCAGTCTGCATTTGGAACAAGCTGCCTAAAAGATTGTAGATTGTTTATTTGAGAATCTTAAAGGCCCAGGAGAAAACATTCACATAAAGGTAGTGTCATTTTTTTGTGGCTGTCAATGAAATAAAGAAAGTCCTTTTTTTTTTTTTGGTGGGGGGGTGGGTGTTAGTTCTAGAAGGTCTTGTAGGTCTTCATAGAACCATTCAACTTTAGCTTCTTTGGCACAATCACATATGGATATGAGAGTTAGACCATAAAGAATGCTGAGCATCGAACAATTGATGGTTTTGAGCTGTGGTGTTGGAGAAGACTGTTGAGAGTCCCTTGGCATACAAGGAGATCCACCCAGTCCATTCTGCTGCTGCTGGTGCTGCTGCTAAGTCACTTCAGTCGTGTCCGACTCTGTGCGACCCCATAGATGGCAGCCCACCAGGTTCCCCCATCCCTGAGATTCTCCAGGCAAGAACACTGGAGTGGTTTGCTATTTCCTTCTCCGATGCATGAGAGTGAAAATTGAAAGTGAAGTCATTCAGTCATGTCTGACTCTTAACGAACCCATGGACTGCAGCCTACCAGGCTCCTCCATCCATGGGATTTTCCAGGCAAGAGTCCAGTCCATTCTGAAGGAGATAAATCCTGAATATTCATCAGAAGGACTGATACTGAAGCTGAAACTCAAATACTTTGGCCACCTGATGTGAAGACCCAACTCATTAGAAAAGACCCTGATGCTGGGAAAGATTGAAAGCAGGAGGAGAAGGGGACAACAGAGTATGAGATGGTTGGATGGCATCACCAACTTAATAGACATGAGTTTGAGTAAATTCCAGGAGTTGGTGATGGACAGGGAGGCCTGGTGTGCTGCAGTCCATGGGGTCACAAACAGTCAGACTTGACTGAGCAACTGAATGACAACACATGAATAAAAAGCACTTATTGCTTCACACTCCACTTAAATCTAGTAGACAACTTTGCCTAAGCTCCCTGAGATACCAATAAACTTACACTGACTTATGGTTAATTATGAGCATTAAATATCCCACAATATTTGAGGGGATTCTTCACTTGAAAAACATAAAATTAACAGAGAAAGGTACTACAGGGGAAACAAAGAAGAAAATATCCAGTCAATACATTTGTAATCAGTATTTTCAAAGACTAACAAGAAAATAGTGTACCCATTTTTAGAATCAAATTACAGAATATTATATAAAAGAATCAGAGGAAAAAAACAGGATTCAGATTTTTTATGACTGCAAAAGTATATAAANTCAGATTTTTTATGACTGCAAAAATATATAAAAATTCTATAGAAATATTGGAAAATAATTTAGAAGATCTCCAAGTAGGTAAAGGAAAAACAGAGGGGTGAGAAGAAATTGAAAGGATGATTAAGGAATAATCTAGCAGCCACCATATCTAACTAATATAAAAATTTTAAAACTACAGATGAAAATAAGAATTTTAAAATATTTTAAAGATGCATAAACATTTTCTAGAACTGAGGGCATGAGTTTTTAGGATATAAGGGTCATCAGTACTGTATTCAGCACACTGAATAAAACACATGCGTACACACAGACACCCAGCAATATAATCATTAACAAATATGAAAATATCAGATGTAGCAGCTAGTCTACAAACATGGTCCTCCAACGACACATGCCTGCCATTACTTATACTAGGATTTGGTATCCTACCATTCAATCTAGTCCTGCAACAAGTAGAATGTGGCAAATGTGATGCTGAAGGACTTACAAGACTAGGTAGAAACACCATCTAAATTGTCTTAGGACTCTTCTTCCAGGTTCAGTGACCACACAATGAAATTTTCATGGCACTTGCAGAGGCCACTCTGATAGACATTCCCAGTTGATCTACCAAATGATAAACAGCACCAACTGCAACCCATGCAAATAAGCCTTCTTGGACATTGTATAAAATTAAACTTTCAGGTGAATTTATCTGCAGTCACTACCCAACTGCAGCTTCATGGGGAACAGCAGGCAGTTTCAGACAACTCACAGGATCATGAAGGATGACAATAAATTACTGTTCTAAGGCATTGAATTTGGGGATGTATTTGGGTTCCTATGTCAATTTCAATGTAATGGAGCAGAAATGCTCCTCACCTATGATCGAGCAATTCTTGGTCACTGAGATGTAATTCAGTTCCAACACTGTCTGTCTACCCAAAGAAAGCGTCAGACTCCACAGGTTGGGCATTGAGTTCTAAAAGAATGTAAGGATTCCAACATCCTCTTCCTTGGGTTTGATTAATTTTCTAGAGAGACTCATAGAACTCAGAGAACATTTTACTTACTAGAGCACCGGTTTATTATAAAAGAATATAATTAAGGAATGGACTTCCCTGGCTCAGTGGTAGAGAATCTGCCTGCCAATGCAGGAGACACAGGTTTGATCCCTCGATCAGGAAGATCCCCTGGAGAAGGAAATGGCAACCCACTTCAGTAGTTTTGCTTGGGAAATCCAAAGGACAGGGAAGCCTAGTAGGCTACAGTTATTGGGGTTGCAAAAGTGTTGGTCATGACTTAATGAAACAGTAGCAATGATTAAGGGACAGACAAACAGAAAAGCCTGGCATTGGTGACTGAGTCCACCTCCTGCCTCCCTTGCCAGGAGGTCAATTACTAGAAATAAAATTTGCACCTCTCCAATCACACCCCTCAGCCTTAGGTGACCTAGGAACATCCCCAATGTCACTTCATTAAGATAACAAAAGGCATCTTTATGGCTCTCATCTCTTAGGTAATTCTTTATGCCAGAAATGGAACTGAAGACAAAATATACGTTTGTTATTAAAAATTGCAATAACAAAAGATGAGTGCTTATTGCAGCAATATATGGCTGAAAAGCCAAAATATATTAAATATTTTGAGAAAAAAGGTAAGAAAGATGAAAACACACAAACNATTAAAAATTGCAATAACAAAAGATGAGTGCTTATTGCAGCAATATATGGCTGAAAAGCCAAAATATATTAAATATTTTGAGAAAAAAGGTAAGAAAGATGAAAACACACAAACAAAAAATAAAAACTATGAAATACAGAACACTTAGAAACACATTGGCACTTTGGGAATCAGAATAGCAGTAGACTGATCAAAGGTTACTCTAGGAACAAAAAGATAATGAAATAATGTCTTCAAATTTCTTTGTAAAAATTATTTTTATCTTAGAATTTTATATCATATAAACTAGTAAAAAATGTGAAAGCTAAAAAGAAAATGAAAAACCTGGTTTAGGCACACAAAGTTTCAAAATATTCACTTCTCAAACATGTCCAATGAAATATTTAATTAAGGGATACATGGAGCGGGAAGGGAAAACAACCAGGACACTATATATAAGTCCAAACACCAAAACACTCTGGCTGGCCTAAAGTATCACCAAAGCAAAGATTCAGGAGATGAAGGATATCAGAAATAAGATCTATAGAAAAGGGGGGAAAAAAAACAGCTAACGAATATCCTGAAACTATCTTAATTTTAGAAGGAGTACTGATAGGCTTGGGCTTCCCTGGTGGCTCAGACGGTAAAGCATCTGCCTGCAATGTGGGAGACCGGGGTTCGATCCCTGGGTCAGGAAGATCCCCTGGAGAACGAAATGGCAATCCACTCCAGCACTCTTGCCTGGAAAATCCCATGGATGGAGGAGCCTGACAGCCTACAGTCCATGGGGTCGCAAAGAGTCAAACACGACTGATGGACTTCACTTTCACTGATAGGCTTATGATGGCTGTTTTGGACTACTTCGGCATTGTTGTTATTGTTAATCTCTCTAGCCGTGTCCTCATGAACCACAAGGCCAGGCCTCGCTGTCCTTCACTATCTCCTGGAGTTTGCTCAGATTCATGTCCATTGAGTTGATGATGCCATCCAACCATCTCATTCTCTGTCACCCCGTTTTCATCTGGCCCTCAGTATAATGATAAGCTCATAGGAAGAAATACTTATGTATGAGTAGATATAAATACTGACTACTAACTGAAAAATAATTTTGATATAAATACATATGGAAGAGATCAAAAGAGAGGTAGAAATGGAATAACAGAGTTAAATCCCGTAGAGTTTTTGTCCTTTGACAGAAAGTCAGTAATGAATATATAACGTTAACCAGTCCGTATAAGAACTCATGTAACCTCAAATTCATAATTTAGAAGTAAATGACAGAGGGCATGTTGTAAATAAAGATGAAAGCGAGTGCTTCTGTGACTCTGGGGGATGCAAGAAAGTTGTGATAGAAAACAGTTTCTGCTGTTTTGTTGTGCAATATTTAATAGTAATTGGCTTTATTAACTTGTGCAAATTTTATTAAAGGTATGACTTAGGTGCCTAGAAGAAAAATCTTTAAAAGTAAAAATCATTGAACTGTTTTATGCTTTAAATGCAAATAAATACCCAAATGTACAAACTAATAACCCAAGGAAAGAAGTTCATGAAAGAGTTCTTTGATGCNTCTTGCCTGGAAAATCCCATGGATGGAGGAGCCTGATAGCCTACAGTCCATGGGGTCGCAAAGAGTCAAACACGACTGATGGACTTCACTTTCACTGATAGGTTTATGATGGCTGTTTCGGACTACTTGGGCATTGTTGTTATTGTTAATCTCTCTAGCCATGTCCTCATGAACCACAAGGCCAGGCTTCGCTGTCCTTCACTATCTCCTGGAGTTTGCTCAAATTCATGTCCATTGAGTTGATGCCATCCAACCATCTCATTCTCTGTCACCCCGTTTTCATCTGGCCCTCAGTATAATGATAAGCTCATAGGAAGAAGTACTTATGTATGATTAGATATAAATACTGACTACTAACTGAAAAATAATTTTGATATAAATACATATGGAAGAGATCAAAAGAGAGGTAGAAATGGAATAACAGAGTTAAATCCCGTAGAGTTTTTGTCCTTTGACAGAAAGTCAGTAATGAATATATAACGTTAACCAGTCCGTATAAGAACTCATGTAACCTCAAATTCATAATTTAGAAGTAAATGACAGAGGGCATGTTGTAAATAAAGATGAAAGCGAGTGCTTCTGTGACTCTGGGGGATGCAAGAAAGTTGTGATAGAAAACAGTTTCTGCTGTTTTGTTGTGCAATATTTAATAGTAATTGGCTTTATTAACTTGTGCAAATTTTATTAAAGGTATGACTTAGGTGCCTAGAAGAAAAATCTTTAAAAGTAAAAATCATTGAACTGTTTTATGCTTTAAATGCAAATAAATACCCAAATGTACAAACTAATAACCCAAGGAAAGAAGTTCATGAAAGAGTTCTTTGATGCAACAACATATTGTATCAAACAATTTTTAATATTTGTCCATCTGATAAGTAGAGAATAGAAACAGGATGTTAACTTAATTTACATTTGCTTCATCATTACTGAATTTGTATATCTTTTTCAATGTTTACTGGCAGGCTTTCACCAGAAACTTTCTGATTAATTTCATCTTCTGACTTTCTAGTGAGTCACTTATCTTTGGGGCACACCTGTGAGTGTAGGTGTAGGTTTTACTCTAGTTCTCAATAGCTTCCTATTCTGTTTGTGTTTTTATTTCTTAACAGATATATAAAATCCCACTCTACACTAAATTTTACTTTTTCTAACTTTTTGACTAAACCCTTAATATTTCTCATTTTTATTTCTTCTCTTCCAGCTGCCTGGAAGTCAAATACTTGCTTGTAATTCTTGCAGAATGATTCAAACAGCTACACTGCATGGTGTCCATAAGAAAAAATGACACATAGGTGGAATACATCCATAGAAAAATTAATACGATAAGTTTGTAGGTTACTCCCTTGCCACTGTCCCATCTCAGTCTTACTCTCTTTTCCCCTGCTTGATAGGCATAGAGGGAAAAATGAGCAAATCCATCCTTTAAGACAAACCAGAAGAATGAACTATTTATCTTCTCAGTCTTTTTTAATTATCATTTTTATGGAGTGTAACTGCTTAACAATTTTGTCTTATTTTCTGCTGTACATCAAAGTGAATCAGAATTTTGTATATGTATGTATATCCCTTCTCTCTTGGACCTCCCTCCCACACCCCCAATCTCACCCATCAAGGTAATCACGGAGCAGTCAGCTGAGTTCCCTGTGCTATATTACACATAGAACACTATCTATTTTACATGAGGTAGTGTTATTTATGTCAAATCTAATTTCCCATTTATCCCACCCTCCTGACTCCCCTCACCCATGTCCACACATCCATTCTCTACATTTGTGTCTCTATTCCTGCCCTGAAACTTGGTTCATTTGTACCATTTTTCTAGATTTCACATATATGCATTAATACACAATATTTGTTTTTCTCTTTCTATCACACTTCACTCTGTATGATGGATGCTAGGTCCATCAGCATCTCTACAAATAACCCAGTTTTGTTCTTTTCTATCCTCTCACTCTTTTTAATCAACAATATTTCAGAAAGCAACTTTCTTAGAAGGCACTTCTTTTTTAAAAATTAAAAATTTGTATATATTTAAGGTATACAACCTGATTCGTTGATGTACACATAAATTTTCAAATGATTACTATAGGTTTTGTGTATATGTGGTGATAATGCTTAAGATCTACTCCCAATACATTTCAAATATATGATACAACATTAATAACTAAAGTAATCACAATGTAATTGGCTCTCTAGAACTTATTCATAAATAACTGGAACTCTGTACCCTTGGACAAACATCTCCCATGTTTGGTTTTCGGATGCAAGTTTTCCATGCCTTTTCCTGTGCAGAGAAGAGGGAGAAAGCTTTCAAAGTGACAGACTTTGTGCTCCCCAAAGAACCAAGTATTAGAAAATTCTCTATTCCCTTCCCTGAGGTTCCTCCCATATGGACTGAGGTCAGAGTGTTCAGGTTGGCCTTGGAGGGGAGGGATGGTAGCAATATTAAGTGTTTGCTTGATATTTAGTCACAGTAATAAAAATCTGCTCCCAAAGGTAAGATTCCTTTTTAAAATGTTGCTTTACTCCCATTTGTCACTACCATTGATCCCTATTTTGGTACTGGACAGTAAGTAGAAATTTTCCATTTAATATAATGTTGAATACATGATTTAAGTGTGCAAACTCAATGTCAAAATGCCAAATATCTTTTATCCAAGGGCATTGCCTTAGTTTGCGACACTCTCCAAACAGGTCCCCAAATTAGGATTTGGGTGTTGCTTCTCTTTTAGGAGTCACTTCAGGAAATCCCAGGAGGGACGCATCCATGTGCGCTCAGTAGTATTCAACCTTCTGTGGCCCCATGGACTGTAGCCCATCAGGCTCCTCTGTCCATGGGATTTCCCAGGCAAGATACTGGAGTGGGTTGCCATTTCCTTCTCCAGGGATCTTCCTGACCCAAGAGTTTAATCTGCCTCTCTTACTTCTCCTGCAATGGTACGGTGGATTCTTTACCACTAGTGCCACATGGGGAGACCAAGGGGAGCATAAATCAGTCCAAACATAGCAATCAAATTTTCATTTCTGTGTGACTTATTGCTCTGGGCTCCCACCACTGGAGACACTCTGCAGACTCAACCGCATGCCCCTCATCTTTGTTCCACTGCGGAACAGGGACAGGAAATGACATGCTCCCCTTAATGCTATTTGCCATTCCTTGTTAGACCTGGGTGGATTCCAAAAGCATTAAATTGCACCTTCTACTGGGTTGGCTTTCCCATTTGTTTAGCAAGTTTCCAAGGCACCAGCAAAGAAACAAAAAGGATCTGGTATGTAAAATATAAGAAGTTCTTAGATTTCAATAAATTCCCCACTCCACCTGTTGGTGAACTTAGAGGTAGACTGAGAGACTCTGGGTAGAATCACAGCAGTTTCAGCTGTAATAAAGCAATAGTCTTGCAACCAGGTTTTTTCTGATTCCAAATCCAGTTGTCTGTATTAAATTTCGGTTACAGGAGAAAGACCGGTAGTTTCCAAGGAAACCTCAGAAGCACAACAATAGAGAAGAATTCAGTCTTCCAAGCCTTTTATTTTTATTCTTGGTTTTCTTATTAGCAATTTAAATTTGAATAGTTCTGCTGTCCCTGGGGTCTCAAAGAAGAGTCGGAAAGGACTGAATGACTTTACTTCCACTTTTCACTTTCATGCATTGGAGAAGGAACTGGCAACCCACTCCATTGTTCTTGCCTGGAGAATCCCAGGGACAGGGGAGCCTGGGGGGCTGCCGACTATGGGGTTGCACAGAGTCGGACATGACTGAAGCGACTTAGCAGCAGTAGTATGTATTTAGTCACCCAAAGTCCTGAATGGAAGGAAATAAACATTTCTTGTGTTAAAGTTATTTTGCATCTGTGGAGAAAGTGAAAAATTGACTAGATTGTCTTATGTTTCGATTCAACTAACCCAAACTGCTAAGGATTCATGTTAAATTATCATAATATATTTTAGGACAGTTACATTGCAGTGAGTTCATAATTTTAGGCTACTATCCAGCAGGAAAAATCTTAGAGAAGTTTTGGCCATTGATAAAAACATTTTTGATACTTCTTCATACCTGAAGGTGTCTTTTTCTCTATCCATTGTCAAATAAGAATGATCTGTAAGTAGCTTTGAAAGTGTATTTCATAATTGAGTGAATATATTCCATAGATGATGTATCTACTGATAACTATAGGATATTTATTAGACCTAAAAATATAGGGAGAGTTAACCAAGGTTTGTGCTCTATCTTTCTACTAAAAGAATTGTTCTGGTCCCATGAAAGAGCCAAGGAAACAAAAAACAAAACAAAAAAAAAAAAAGAAGAAAGAAAAGAAGTGAATAAATTGTGAGCACACACAGGAAGAGGAAAGAAATAATGATAACAATGATGGAAACAAATGGAGAGACTCTTGCCCTGGGTATCTGAGGCCTTCAGAGACAATTTAGAATAATTGAAGAGTTTATGATGATGATTCCTAGGAGGATAGAGATGGGGAACAATAAGAGACCTCCCTGTTTAAGATTCTCCTGATCCATAAACATGAAGACACCTCTCGTTATGAAGTATCCTTTGACTGCCCTGTTTGTGATGGTCTGACCTTTTGTAAACCATCTGCAATATTAATGTAATTTAGATACATATATTTTCTGCTCATTATAACTTTTGAAAACATGTTTGAGCTCTTAAGAGGCTATTGGAAATCTAAGTCGCTTAATGTCTCATAATTTCTAAGATGTGCCTAATTAAGTCTAAGTGGGAGATACTAAACAGTGAAGAGATCCTTGAGGGTATTTCAAAAATAGATAAGGGATTTTTAGACCAGGAAGTGAGTAAGTTCATGACCCAAACTGAGGAACAGATAGAGGAACTGCATTTGATGATAGACATAGGGAGTAAGTCTAACATAATATTTATAAGGAGAAAACCATGGTTAGATTTGTAATATGGAATATGAATGGGAGTTTATACAAACCCAGAAGAATTTATAAAATAAAATAAATGAAAGGATTCTCTTGCCTCAGAAAGCAAATAAAGAAAAAAAAAAAAAAAAGATTGAATTGTGAACCAAAGCAAGAGACAACTTAAAAGGAAAAGATAATCTTTTGTTTTTGTTTTTGTTGCTGAGATAAAGAGATAGTGAGATTCACAATGGATTCTTAGATTAAGCAGGGATTAAGGAAATGGCAGCCCACTCCAGTACCCTTGCCTGGAGAATCCCAGGGACAGAAGAGCCTGGCAGGCTACAGTCCACTGGGTAACAAAGAGTCAGATATGACTGAGAGACTAACAGACACAGAGTTAGACTGACTCATTTATTCACTCAAGACATTAATTAAGCAAATAATATGTGAAAATTCTTTATTAGTCAGATCCAAAAGCTGAGGAACCTCCAAGATATCTTTTCAATGATGCATAGTTAATTTCCACATTGATTTCATTTCTACATTTTTGACATGTAAGTGGCTTATACCTTGATAAAGCTTCATATACTTAAATAAAATCATTTTGTTTACTCAATATATTGACCTAAGAGAGTGTTACTATAAATAACTAATTTATAACAAAGAATTAGAGAGTCTACACTTTTGTAAAAGATCATCTCCATTTGCATTACCTGTTTTATTAATAGGTCAATTCAGCTTAACCATTCTTCATAATTGGTTGAATAGAACTATATTGAATGATTTCTATGTTTCAGGCATTATGCTAGGCTAGGTACTATAGATTTTGCTTGAAGATTAAATTATGGTATTTGTTCTCAATGCATGACATACAGAGGCAAACATTTTTTTTACATACTATAATATGCTAAGTGTAATTATAGAGATATGCACAAGATATGATGATATCAAACACATTGTGAGGTGGGTCAAAGTAACATTGTTGTCACATTTCAGATGATGAAATTGAAATTCAAGATATCAAATGATATTATCAGCAATGCTGATAATGAAAAACTGCTTGGCAAAGTCAGTAGAAGGAACATCCTTCTGAGTACAAGTGTACTTCATTGGATGAGTAATCTGGCCTTCCCTAAAAGATTTATTAGTGAATTTTTGTGGATCAGACAAAATAAAAGGAAAGCAAGATAACTTGAATAGAAATTCTGCCACCTCAACCTTTTTGAGTATAGCTTTTCTCGAGTTTCTTAATATAATTTTTATTTCTCCATACTAGAACTGCAGTGGAGGGGAAAAAAGCCATCACAGAAGTCTTATTTTTAAATACTTCTAGACATTTCTTCCCACTTCCCTGGTGGCTCAGTGGTAAAGAACCTGCCTGCCAATGTAGGAGATGTGGGTTTGATCCCTGGGTTGGGAATATCCCCTGGAGAAGAAAATAGCAACAAATTCCAGCATTCCTGCCTAGGAAAGCCCATGGACAGAGGAGCCTGGTGGGCTACAGTCCATGGGGTCAGAAAAAAGTCCTACGTGACTTAGCAAGTAAACAACAACATACTTCATCCTCTTTACATTACAACAATTTACATCAGTCTGGAGGAAAGAAAATAAATGCAGGCAATATATCTGTTCACAGTCCAGTTATATTCTAGTCAGTACATACACACCTCATCTGATTTGTACCCTTGTGCTCTAGTAATTATGGATCCTGATACTTTTACCTTGGAAGAAAAATGTTTGAAAGAACAGCTGTCACTTACATAATATAAAAAGACATCGTATCTTAGCAAACGTTGCCCCCAAACTTCTTACCTTGGTTCAGTTCAGCTCAGTCGCTCAGTCATGTTCGACTCTTTGTGACCCCATGAATCGCAGCACGCCAGGCCTCCCTGTCCATCACCAACTCCTGGAGTTCACTCAGACCCACGTCCATCGAGTCAGTGATGCCATCCAGCCATCTCATCCTGGGTCATCCCCTTCTCCTCCTGCTCTCAATCTCTCCCAGCATCAGAGTCTTTTCCAATGAGTCAACTCTTCTCATGAGGTGGCCAAAGTACTGGAGTTTCAGCTTCAGCATCATTCCTTCCAAAGAAATCCCAGGACTGATCTCCTTCAGAATGGACTGGTTGGATCTCCTTGCAGTCCAAGGGACTCTCAAGAGTCTTCTCCAACACCACAGTTCAAAAGCATCAACTCTTCGCTGCTCAGCCTTCTTCACAGTCCAACTCCATACATGACCACAGGAAAAACCAGAGCCTTGACTAGATGGACCTTAGTCAGCAAAGTAATGTCTCTGCTTTTGAATATACTATCTAGGTTGGCCATAACTTTTCTTCCAAGGAGTAAGNTTTTAATTTCATGGTTGCAGTCACCATCTGCAGTGATTTTGGAGCCCCCCAAAATAAAGTCTGACACTGTTTCCACTGTTTCCCCATCTATTTCCCATGAAGTGATGGGACCAGATACCATGATCTTCATTTTCTGAATGTTGAGCTTTAAGCCAACTTTTTTGCTCTCCTCTTTCTTATTTGACCCATATTTGGCTTTATTTTCTTCCTATGTTTGTCTATTCCTCTATCCCCTAAAGCGCTTTGTTGAAAGATTTCACTAAAGAAGTTAGTTCAGTTCAGTTCAATTCAGTTCAGTCGCTCAGTCGTCTCCGACTCTTTGTGACCCCATGAATCGCATACCAGGCCTCCCTGTCCATCACCAACTCCTGGAGTTCACTCAAACTCATGTCCATTTAGTCGGTGATGCCATCCAGCCATCTCATCCTCTGTCGTCCCCTTCTCCCCCTGCCCCCAATCCCTCCCAGCATCAGAGTCTTTTCCAATGAGTTAACTCTTCGCATGAGGTGGCCAAAGTACTGGAGTTTCAGCTTTAGCATCAGTCCTTTCATAGAACACCCAGGACTGAGCTCCTTTAGAATGGACTGGTTGGATCTCTTTGCAGTCCAAGGGACTCTCAAGAGTCTTCTCCAACACCACAGTTCAAAAGCATCAATTCCTTAGCACTCAGCTTTCTTCACAGTCCAACTCTTACATCCATACCTGATCACTGGAGAAACCATAGCCTTGACTAGATGGACCTTTCTGATATTTAATATGCGATCTACGTTGATAACTCTGCTAAATAATAACAGTAATGAAATATTTGGTTTCCTTGGGAATAAAAATAATTCCAATTTCCCTTTTTGATTGAAAAATTTTGTTTTGAATCTAATTTCACTTTCTGAGTTGAAACAAATTCTAAGCAAAGGATTGCTTAGTTCTTTCTCCTAAAGTACCTGATGACCAAAACTCCAATATCCAAGAAACACAGTGATGACCTTTCTCTCTGGGACTCATGTCTGGATTTGTTTTGACAGCCACAGAATGGAGAAAATTATGTTGTACATGGATAATTCCAGCTAGGACTACTTCCAGGGTCTGACACTAGATTTAGGAACACTTGAATATCAAATCTTAAATAATAAGTCTTAGCAACCAACAGCTGGAAAGCTCCAAAGCCCTGTTTTGACTTTTTAGAAAATCATCTCCAACACTAAAATAAATGCTGGAGAATTATGTTCTCTCTGGGAAAAGTGGAGAAAAGCAATTTCAAATAAAATATGAAGATACCTTTGTCTAAAATCTTCCTGGAAGTCTTTTTCTGCT
This sequence comes from Redunca redunca, assembly GCA_006410935.1. Taxonomy (NCBI): domain Eukaryota; kingdom Metazoa; phylum Chordata; class Mammalia; order Artiodactyla; family Bovidae; genus Redunca; species Redunca redunca. Next base: position 1,155,721 of record SJYQ01003227.1, read on the forward strand.
TCTGTGGAACATGATTCAGGGCTTTAGTCAGTATCATGATGGATTAACTTAATTCAGGCAGGTCTTGTTCTCCCAACAAGCCACCCTTGGGTGGTTACATAAACTCACATTTAAATAAATATAAGTTGGAATTGTTTTTACTGGAGATATTTGTTCTTGGAGTTGGGTATCTCTTTGCAACTCCATGGACTATACAGTCCATTTATTTGCCTAGGAGATTTATAAAGTATCATATCTTAGTGGGAGGTAAAAATGGTTTATTGTCCTGTCAGTGACTGCAAACCTGTGTTAAAATAGAAGTTTCCTGAGGCTACTATTCTTTTGAGTGTTCTGGGAAATGTTAATTGGATGGAAACTTGTATTATCATAACTCAGAAGCCTAAGCGGATCTCAGCAATTGTAGATGTTTCTATTTCAATGGAGAACTGACATCAGCTTGAAAATAATATCTTAAGAGCTATCGTATCAGGTACAATGAGGTCTGTAAAGAAGTATAAACCAGTTCCCTGTCTCTAGGATGTTGCAGTCTTTGTGAGGAGACAACATAAAAAAGAGTAATATATAACAGAAAAAAATCCCATGTAGGGCATGTTACAAGTACAGCAAAACATGTGAGAAAGAGGAATTCTTATAGATTCAGATGTGGAAGAAAAGACAGAGAAGTGAAGATTGAACTTGAACAGCTGGGTTTTCTAGTTTGTAGGATCTTCAAAGCCAGACTCACTAATCAATTTATACTCTTTAGCAGTGAGAAATCGTTTTACAATCTTAAGTGAGAAGTTGATATTGAAAAAAAAAAATGTGCACATATGTGTGTAACTCATACTTGTACCATATACATGTTTGTATATATGTGTGTTTACTATACATGCATATACTATATATTCAGCATATGCTATCCTAATATATAGTAATATATAGTGAATATAGTGAAGTCTCTCAGTCATGTCTGACTCTTTGGGACCCCATTGACTGCAGCCTACCAGGCTCCTGGAGTGGATTGCCATTTCTTTCTCCAGGGGATCTTCCAAACCCAGGGATCAAACCCAGGTCTCCCACATTGTAGACAGACGCTTTACCATCTGAGCCACCAGGGAAGTCAATATATAGTAATAGCATACATATATTTATAGTGTGTATCTAATTATATAAGAAGGGAGGAAGGGAGAGAGGGAGGGAGAGAAAGAAGGAAGGGAAATAACGGAAAAAATGAAAAATGTTGCAACAGTCATTAAGCAGTCTAGTAGGAAAAATAACTGAAGCCCAACACATAAATTCAAAATCTATTAAAGCACTTTAACGAAAGAGATTGATAAAAATCTAAACCAAGATGGTGGCAGTAAGGACACCTGCACAAGCTGACCTTTTAGGCCATTTTATTCAAATGAATATAGTGTTTGAGTGAGAATATGGATAATAGAATTCTAATTCTGCATTTACATATATATAATATATATGTATGTGTATGTCATATGTTTACTGTATGTAAAACTAAGAATGCTGTATACTATTGAGAAAGAGCTGATTTTCTGGGCAATATGCAGTCTTATAACCATCAGGCATGTATTTAAAGTTCACAAACAGTGCCATCACACTTATTATTCTCCAAGGTGTGCCTAGAAACAAAGGTAATTTTCTTTTCAGTAGCATTAAGAATAAATGATCTTTGCAATTAAAAACATATAATATTCTTTTTAACCTTTTATTTTGTAATAATTTTAGACTTACATTAAGTTACAGAAATGTACAGAGAAGTCCCTGATATCCTTCACTCAGATTCCTCCAAGGAGAGCCTGTTTGATCAAAACCAGGAAGGTCATCTGTCCTTCACTATTTCCCAGAGTTTGCTCAAAATCACTTCTATTGAGTCAGATGTCATCCAACCATTCTCCAGTGCAGAAGACGTGGGTTCCACCTCTGGGCTGGGAAGATCCCTTGGAGAAAGAAATGGCAATCCAATCCAGTATTCTTGCCTGGGAAATTCCATGGACAGGGGAACCTGGCAAGCTACAGTCCATGCGGTCCCCAAAAGATTCAGACATGACTTAGCAACTAAACAAGAACAACAATAGCACTGTGTAACCCCCATGAAAATCAGATTTCCGATCTGTTCTAATTCACCAAAGACAATGTTTTTTAATTACCCCTTTATAAACATATTCTGTGCCCAACTCTAATCTTTAGCAACAACTAATCTATTCTCCATCACTGCAATATTGTTGTTTAGAGATATCGTTCACTTTATATTAGAGGAAAAAAGATTAGAACCGGTAAGTTGGACCTTGCAAGAGGAGAATTTGAATGGCAAGCTCCTTTGAGCTATAATGCTAGTTCCAAGACCAGTCGAGGTCAAAACGATTATTTTTCTCCTTTTTTTAAAATTGCTCATGATTAACTTTGGCAAGAAGTACTTTCAGAAATTGTGTCATAAGTAATGATCCTAGCCTTCTGCTCTTGACTATAAGATTGCATGCCTCTTATGTTTAATCATCAATCAATATATGTGAAACCACATATGTGGGGGTGTGTGCATGTGCATACATGTGTGAATATTTATCCTTTTGCTTCTTGATAAAATTTGGAAGACATGAAATGCACCATTTAGACTGTTATAAACCTTTCAGGTGATTTTTCTAATTTCCTCTCCACTTTTCTAACTGGAAAGATTGAAAAGTGAAAAATCTACAATTGCATAAGCCTTTGTACTTAAATCTTAGAATACGAATGTGCTGTTGATGTTCACTTGCTAAGTCTTGCCCAACTCTTTCAACCCCATGGACTGCAGCATGCTTCCCTGTCCTTCACTATCTCCCAGAGTTTTCTCAGATTCATATCCATTGAGTCTGTGGTGCTATCTAAACTTCTCATCCTCTGCCACCCTCTTCTCCTTTCTTCTTCAATCTTTCTCAGCATCAGGGTCTTTTCCAACAAGTCGGCTCTTCACACCAGTTGGCCAAAGTATTGGAGCATCAGCTTCAGCATCTTTCCTTCCATTGAATATTCAGGGTTGTTTTTATTTAGAATTGACTGGTTTGATCTCCTTGCAGTCCACAGGATTTTCAAGACTTCTCCAGCACCACAATTTGAAGGCATCAGTTCTTCCTACTTAGTCTTCTGTATGGTCCAACTCTCTCATCCATACATGACTACAGGAAAAAATTCACAGCTTTACGATACAGATCTTTGTAGCCAAAGTGGTGTCTTTGCTTGTTATTACACTGTCTAGGTTTTTCATAGCTTTCTTTAAAGGAGCAAATATCTTAGTTTCATGGCTGCAGTCGCCATCCTCAGTGATTTTAGAGCCCAAGAAAATATAATCTGTCATTGTTTTCATTTTTTCCCCATCTATTTGCTATGAAATGATGGGACCAGAGGCTATGCTCTTATTTTTTTGAATGTTGAGATTTAAGCCAGCTTTTGCACTCTCTTCTTTCCCATCAAGAGGCTACTTAGTTCTTCACTTTCTACCATTAGGGTGGTTGTTGCTGTTGTTCAGTCATTTGGTTATATATGACTGTTTGCAAACCCATGGACTGAGGCACGTCAGGCTTCCTTGTCCTTCACTATCTCCCCAAGTTTGTGCAAACTCATGTTCATTGAGTCAATGATTCCATCCAACCATCTCATCTGCTATTATCACCTTCTCCTGTCATCAATCTTTCCCAGCATCAGGGTCTTCTCCAATGAGTCAGCTCTTTGCATCAGGTGACCAAAGTATTGGAGCTTCAGCTACGGCATCAGTTCAGTTCAGTTCAATTCAGTCACTCAGTCATGTCCGACTCTTTGCAACCCCACAAATCACAGCCTGCCAGGCCTCCCTGTCCATCAGCAACTCCCGGAGTTCACTCGGACTCGCGTCCATTGAGTTAGTGATGCCATCCAACCATCTCATCCTCTGTCGTCCCCTTCTCCTCCTGCCCCCAATCCCTCCCAGCATCAGAGTCTTTTCCAATGAGTCAACTCTTCACATGAGGTGGCCAAAGTACTGGAGTTTCAGCTTTAGCATCAGTCCTTTCATAGAACACCCAGGACTGAGCTCCTTTAGAATGGACTGGTTGGATCTCTTTGCAGTCCAAGGGACTCTCAAGAGTCTTCTCCAACACCACAGTTTCAAAGCATCAATTCTTCAGCGCTCAGCCTTCTTCACAGTCCAACTCTCACATCCATACATGACTACTGGAAAAACCATAGCCTTGACTAGATGGACCTTTGTTGGCAAAGTAATGTCTCTGCTTTTCAACATGCTATCTAGGTTGGTCATAACTTTCCTTCCAGGGAATAAGCATCTTTTAATTTCATGATTGCTATCACCATCTGCAGTGATTTTGGAGCCCAAAAAAGAGCTACAGCATTAGTCCTTCCAATAAATATTCAGTGTTGATTTCCATTACAATTGACTGGTGTGATCTCCTTGCTGTCCAAGGGATTCTCAAGAGTCTTCTCCAGGACAACAGTTCGAAAGCATTAATTCTTTGGCGTTCTGTTTTCTTTCTGGCCCAGTTCTCACATATGTACATGACTACTGGAAACACCATCAGTCAGTCAGTTCAGTAGCTCAGTCGTGCCTGACTCTTTGCAATCTCTTGAATTGCAGCACGCCAGGCTTCCTTGTCCATCACCAACTCCCGGAGTCCACTCAGACTCACATCCATCGAGTCTGTGATGCCATCCAGCCATCTCATCCTCTGTCATCCCCTTCTCCTCCTGCCCCCAATCCCTCCCAGCATCAGTCTTTTCCAGTTGAGTCAACTCTTTGCATGAGGTGGCCAAAATATTGGAGTTTCAGCCTCAGCATCAGTCCTTTCAAAGAACACCCAGGACTGATCTCCTTTAGAATGGACTGGTTGGTGCTTTAACTATATGGACATTTGTTGGCAAAGTAATGGCTTTGCTTTTAATACACTGTCTGCTGCTGCTGCTGCTAAGTCGCTTCAGTCATGTCCAACTCTGTGCAATCCCAGAGATGGTAGCCCACCAGGATTCCCCATCCCTGGGATTCTTTAGGCAAGAACACCAGAATGGGTTGCCATTTCCTTCTCCAATGCATGAAAGTAAAAAAGAAAGTGAGTGTCTAGGTTTGCCTTAACTTTCCTTCCAAGAAGCAAGTGTCTTCTAATTTCATGGCTGCAATCGCCATCTAAAGTTATTTTTGAAGTCCAAGAAAAGAAAAGAGGCTTACTTATCTCTCCATTTGCCATGAAGTGATGGAACCAGATGCCATAATCTTAACTTTTGACTGCTGAATTTTAAGTCAGCTCTTTCACTCTCCTCTTTCACCTCATCAGATGCTCTTTAGATTCTCCTCACTTTCTGCATATCTGAGGTTGTTAATGTTTCTTTCAGCAATCTTTATTCTGGTTTGTGTATATTCTGCCTGGCATTTTTCATGATGTACTCTGCACATCATTTAAATAAATGGAGTGACAGACAGTAAATAGCTGTGTCGTACTCCTTTCCCTATTTTGAACCAATCAGTTGTTCCATGTAGGGTTCCAACTGTTTCTTCTTGACCCGCATACAGGTTTCTCAGAAGATAGGTATGATGGTCTGGTATTCCCACCTGTTTAAGAATTTTCCATAGTTTGTTGTGATCCACACATGCAAAGGCTTTTGTGTAGTCAGTGTCGGAAAAGTAGATGTTTTTCTGGAATTCCCTTTCTTTTTCTATGATTTAATTACATTTCACCAATTGCCAATGCATACAAAATTTCAAGACAGAAGTAAATTGGAAGTCCTCTTCTGGTTGTTATTTCAGTTCGCTGGCAAAGTTTTGAAATATGAATGGTTGAAGTCAGTTGTTGCAAAATGACATAACATTTAGATTTAACTACAAGCTTTGTGATTACACAGGGGCTTCCCTGGTGGCTCAGACTGTAAAGAATCTGCCTGCAATGTGGGAGACCTGGGTTTGATCCTTGGTTTAGGAAGATCCTCTGGAGAAGAGAATGGCTATCCACTCTAGTATTCTTGCTTGGAGAATCCTATGGACAGAGGAGACTGGTGATTCCATATTTCTATATTTTTCAAAATGGTCACCATCATAAGTCTAATTAAAATGTCACTATACAAAATTATTAATTACTGACTGTATTCTGCAAACTATACATTTCGTACCTGTGACTTATTTATTTAGTAACTAGAGTTTGTACTTCTTAATTTGTTTTTATACCAAGTGAAAAATTCAGACAGGTAAACAGACACGTAGGATTATACTTACCTGTGGCATCTAAAACACAAAACAAACTAATAAACATAATAAAACAAAAAACAGAGAACAAAGAGATGGTTACCAGAAGGGACTGGTACAAAGGGAGGTGAAAAGTGAGTGAGAGAGATTGAGGAGTATAAGCTCCAGGTGCAAAATGTATTTATGTTTCACTCCCAGGTCTATCCATGTTTTCACAAATGTCAGGATTTCAATGTGTTGACATGCTTTCCCTAAGAACATGTCTCCCAGTGTCTGCTCTGATTTAGTGCTGGCTGCCATGCAGAGTTACCCTTCTTTGACAATAACTTTTCTTTCAGAATTTCTGTGCTCCCTGCTTTAAAACCACATTCATTGCCATCATATCCACATTGTTCATTTATTTAGCTTTTCCTTAAGTTTGAACACGATTGGCTTACTTCTCACAGAGACATGCACGTTATTCCCCTCATCATCTTCTTGCCCTTTCCCATTAGATCTCTTCAAGCCCAGTAAAGGTTCCGTGTTGCTCTCTTCATCAGCAGGGTTGTTAGTATGTGTGGATGTGCAGAAGTGAAGGCCACGCTCTGACATTTCTCACCATAATGATGCCGTTCTTAAGGCTTTCTCTGTCATGGTCTTCCTAAACAAATGTCTAACAGTAAAAGATTGGATTTATCATTTCAGAAAGGAAACACAATTTAAGTTATCAGGAAAGCTTAACTTTTACCATATAGGCAAGAAAACTCCGTCAGTTCCAGGAGAAAGAGGAAAACATTATGCCCCTGCTACAGTTTGTAGACTTTGCCAGAGAGGACATGATAAAATACAGTGTCCAAACCTTCTCTAGCCAAGGAGTGATCAGGAACTATAAATGACTTTTTTTTTCCCCATGGTTACTGTTTAAAATTTTGAAGGGTAGCCACTTTGCAAATGGTCTAGGGTTCATAGAAATTTTTCTGGTGAAAATCTGTCCTGTTTCACTAAAAAGGAGCGAAATTAGATATCTTCAGTCAGTTTTAAACCTTTTATGTATGATGAAGGAAACATACAGGATGATCAAGAGTAATGGGCTTTATGTAAAGCTCCAGGTGATGTTGTAACTCACAGGTACATTGAAGACAACATTTGGAGGGAGAAGAAAGCCTGTACCTCTCAAGCTATTTCTTGCCACTGATTGTAAAGATGGTTTTAAGATAAGAAGGCCATAGTACATACAGTAGCATGAAGTGGATAAAGATCTGTTTCATCCTGACTCTGCTATCTGGGTAATGGTTTGCATGTGCCAAAGAAGTCAGTTAGAGAGCTTATACATCTACTGACCTTGGAGTAAGGAAACCTAATCAATTAAATTCTGAGTTAGCATCATAGAAAACATCCCAACATTTAAATAGGAGAGCTATATGAGCTTTGACAAATCATTTTATATCTATGATCTATGAGAGCCTTTCCAGTTCTGAACCTCTGATAATTTTAAGCCAGTTAGACGTGTGGTTCCAGAGCCAGCAGTAATGGCATTACCTGGGAGCTAGTTAGAAATGCAAAACCATAGACTCCTGTTCAGACTGACTGAGTTAGAATCTCTGGGGGAGGGAAGATAGAGGAATCACTTTTAACAGCTTGCCTGGTGATTCTTATGAATCCTCAAGTTGATGAGCACATTTGGTGACAGGTGGAAATAAGTAGAACACACAAATATACAGGCTACAGGGAACATCAGAAAGTTCTAAAGAGAGATTGGTTTTCTCTTTGTGGATGGAACCCACTGTTGGACGCCTTTCTTGTTATGGTGAAATACATTTTGGCCAAATCTGACTAGAGGTGGCTGGTTCTCTTTTTCTTTGTCTTGAAACAGCACTGGTGGCACTGGAGTGTAGTCTTCACTCTGACTCCAGAAGAACCAAAAAAAGCTGAAAAGATGTGCTAATAAAATCATGCCAAGCACTTCATGTTCATGAGCATGCCGAGTATTTTCCCTACTGGACATTCTGGCAGCGGGCGCATCCACCATGAACCTGCTGAAGTTTTCTGGTTCCCAAATGCGTGAAAATCCATTTTACTTTATGACACCCAAGATCACACTACAGAATGTATTACACTGCCAGTTCTCTAGCCTACATGGGTTCCTGCAAGGAAAAGGCCTTACTGTTATAACAATACTTACTCTCCTATTACAGAAGGAAAACCCATGCTTCAAATAAGACTTTCCTTTGGTGCTTATAACATAAACTTTACTGTACCTGTGGCCATATTAAAAAAACAGTGGAGACAGAAGAGAATAGACCATGAAAACACCAGGAGCAAAATAAAAAGATGATGTCCTCCACAAGGCAAAGCAATGGGACCCCAGCAAGCACAGTCAGCACAGCTGAAACCAAGGGGAGACCCACAGTCACACCTCTTAACACCTTTCGGTATGTTTCTTGTAGAATCTGTTCACTTAATCAGCAATTGAAAAGTTTATTTTAGCAGCAAAAGAAATGCCAGCACCTAAAATTCTAAGATGGCAGAAGCAATAAAGCCTTATTCCTCTAGGAGGTGCCCATAAATATTTATTGAACACGTGAATAAGCGAATGATTGACAATATATGTAATTAAGCCTTATCAAATACACAAAGCAATATGGAGGAATGAGATTTGGTTCCAATTATTCAAGAAGAATAACTGCTTTCATTTTCCCAATTGATTGAGTGAACAGTGACTTGAGAAGGAGTGAAGTTGTAGAAGTCTGAATGTTCTAAATGAGAAGAGGGCATACCATCATTCCAAAGAGACCCAGAACTGGCGTTATACCGTACTGTGCGTAGTCACTCAGTCATGCCTGACTCTTTGAGACCCCATGGACTGTAACCTGTCAGGCTCCTCTGTCCATGGGGATTCTCCAAGCAAGAACACTGGAGTGGGTTGCCATGCCCTCCTCTGGGGTGTCTTTCCAACCTAGGGATCAAACTCCTGGTCTCCTTCATTGCAGGCAGATTCTTTACCATATGAGCCACCAGGGAAGCCCAAAAGGACTAGAATGGGCAGCTTATCCCTTCCCCAGGGGAACTCCCCAGCCCAGGAAGCAAACTGGGGTCTCCTGCACTGCAAGTGATTCCTTACCTGCTAAGCTACCCAGGAAGCCCCTGGTGTTACACTGCTGCAGCTGCTGCTGCTGAGTCGCTTCAGTCGCGTCCGACTCTGTGCGACCCCAGAGACGCCAGCCCACCAGGCTCCCCCGTCCCTGGGAGTCTCCAGGCAAGAACACTGGAGTGCGTTGCCATTTCCTTCTCCAATGCGTGAAAGTGAAAAGTGAAAGTGAAGTCGCTCAGTTGTGTCCAACTCTTAGCTACCCCATGGACTCCAGCCCACCAGGCTCCTCCATCCATGGGATTTTCCAGGCAAGAGCACTGGAGTGCCATTGCCTTCTCCGTGTTACACTAGTTGTGTTCAAATCTTGGCTTTACCATTTGCTAGACAGATCCTTAACCTCAGTAAGTCTATGCCTTTTTTCCATGAATTTTTTTAAATTAAATAAGCTAATGGATATATATATATATATATATACACACACACACATACATATATACACATATATTTAAATTTGACAAGATACTTGTAAGAGTTTACTTGAACACTTTGTTATTATTAATTTGTCATTATTAAAGATTGCATGTTACTGTGTAATTTGTGGAAGATGACTTGTCTAAGAGATATAACAAATATTATATATTTCTCCTTACCTAATATTTCAGTAGTTGGACAGCGATAAGGAGAATTTAATGTAACAAGACCCTTTTTCTTGACCCTGTTGCCCACATGACAGTGAGCTCTAAATATTTTAGGAGTTGAAACTCCAGCAAGGCTAAATCCTGTGACTTTGAACAGTAATCAAGTTCCCCTACCAGGATCAAATTTTTTCTCCTCCACATACAAAAAAAAAGAAAAGAAAAGGTTATTATGTTTTGAATAAGAATAAGGGATCAGAACAAAGAGGACCTAATCAGAGAATACAGACTGTTCAGATTAAAGGGAAAATCATGTATCACAAAGGGGCAGCAAGTTGATTCCTGCAATGCACCCAGTATCATATGAAAGATAGAGCTCTGGACTGAACGAACAGTCAGATAAAGGGAGGAAGGAGTGGAGGGAAACAAGAAAGTGAAGAAAAGCAATTAGAAAGCAAGCTTTAAAACAAGCACACGAGAAATTCTAGCCTAAAAGTAAATAGTGCCAGGCAGTTTTCAGAGTGTATAGGGGAGAAGTGACCCCTCCTTAACAATAGGATTTATAAAAACGTGGTACTTAGAGGGAACTTTTAATTAAGTATGTAAGCAAAGGATTATTTTTCTTTTTTGAAGAGAAGTAGTCAGGGCTCTGATACAAAGAGGTGACATTCCAGCATAGAAAGCTGTGATATACAGACAGAATAAGAGAGAATAAAGGTCATCAGAAATTGAACAGAGGAGAAACAGGACCAGGAACAGCAGTTTTAAAACACTCACTCATGTCATGGGAAATAAGTTTGGAATTATTGTCAGAATAGTGTGACACACAAAATGATAGTCACAATAGAATGTAACAATTATGAAATAACTCTATGGCACCCCTTCCTTGAGGTGGATTCATTCATTCTTGACTAATTTCCAGTTATGTGAATCATTCCGTGTTAAAGAAAACTTCTGAACAATTTTAAGATGTATTTCTTGATAGGGGCTTCCCTGGTGGCTCAGTGGTAAAGAATCTAACCGCAATGCAGGAGACCCAGTTTGACCCCTAGGTCAGGAAGATCCCCTAGAGGAGGAAATGGCAATCCTCTTCAGTATTCTTGCCTGGGAAATCCCATGGAGAGAAGAGCCTGGCGGGGAGTCCATCAGGTTACGAACAGTCAGGCAGCACTAGCAACTAAACTCCAACAACACATCTTGGTAGGGGGAATCCTGTCTGAGAAAGATGAGTGTGAGCTGACTAGAGAGGATAGGATCTACTAGGAATAACCCTTAAATAATAGCATCTTAAGTTTATTTCTGATCTTGTTCTTTTTTTTAAACTACATACTATATTCCTCCTGGAGACATTCCTCTCTTGGCCAAGATTAGCATGTCCTTTTCTCTGCAGGTCTTCAATTCCACTGCATAGAAGTAGTTATGATAGCAACAATCAGACTTGCTGGTGTCAGAAATGCATCCTAACTGCTACCTCAGAGTATAACTTGCTAATTCTTGTTAATAGATGAAGTTCAGTTCAGTTCAGTTCAGTTCAGTCGCTCAGTTGTCTCCGATTCTTTGCGACCCCATGAATCACAGCACACCAGGCCTCCCTGTCCATCACCAACTCCCGGAGCTCACTCAGACTCATGTCCATCGAGTCAGTGATGCCATCCAGCCATCTCATCCTCAGTCGTCCCCTTCTTCTCCTGCCCCCAATCCCTCCCACCATCAGAGTCTTTTCAAGTGAGTCAACTCTTCGCAGGAGGTGGCCAAAGTACTGGAGTTTCAGCTTTAGCATCATTCCCTCCAAGGAAATCCCAGGGTTGATCTCCTTCAGAATGGACTGGTTGGATCTCCTTGCAGTCCAAGGGACTCTCAAGAGTCTTCTCCAACACCGCGGTTCAAAAGCATCAATTCTTTGGCACTCAGCCTTCTTCACAGTCCGACTCTCACATCCATACATGACCACAGGAAAAACCATAGCCTTGACTAGATGGACCTTAGTCAGCAAAGTAATGTCGCTGCTTTTGAATATACTATCTAGGTTGGTCATAACTTTTCTTCCAAGGAGTAAGCGTCTTTTAATTTCATGGCTGCAGTCACCATCTGCAGTGATTTTGGAGAACAGAAAAATAAAGTCTGACACTGTTTCCACTGTTTCCCCATCTATTTCCCATGAAGTGATGGGACTGGATGCCATGATCTTCGTTTTCTGAATGTTGAGCTTTAAGCCAACATTTTGCTCTCCTCTTTCTCTTTCATCAAGAGGCTTTTTAGCTCCTCTTCACTTTCTGCCATAAGGGTGGTGTCATCTGCATATCTGAGGTGATTGATATTNGGAGAATTTTGAGCATTACTTTACTAGCATGTGAGATGAGTGCAATTGTGAGGTAATTTGAGCATTCTTTGGCATTGCCTTTCTTTGGAATTGGAATGAAAACTGACCTTTTTAAGTCCTGTGGCCACTGCTGAGTTTTCCAAATTTGCTGGCATTTTGAGTGCAGCACTTTCACAGCATCATCTTCCAGTATTTGAAATAGATGAAGGAGAACCTAATACTTTTTGCAAATACACTTTGTGTCAGGCTTTGTGAATCCTATGAATTATACCACTTAATTCTGGCAAATGTCCTATGATTTAGGTATTTGAACCATCCCTTTATTATGGATGAAGAAACTGAGGCAAATGTAGATTGAATAAAATGTCTGAGATCGCAGTGCTACAAGAGGAAGGAAGAGCTGGTCTAAGACACCCACTGAGCATATGTAAGTTTAGCTCAGTGTATACATTGCCTTCTTAACATTTTTTACAAAATTGTACTTGATAGCTTTTACAAAATGGACAAACTCATGGGTTACAGCCTGGAATCAGGGTTTCTTCAGGCTTCCTATAAAGTAACACTGTCACCAGGCGCAGCATCCAAGCAGGCTCAGCAAGTGATAAACCTTAATGCAGCCGTTTACAGCAGTCTTCATAAGTGTCTGAAATAACATTCAAATTGATCCTCGAAGATTTTCTAGCTAGTGTATATAAGCTGTTCCTAAAAAATGCATGACTTTGAGCAGATATATAGACTTGCTTCCCACTGGAATCCAGAGCTGAAGGAATAAATTTTGTAATGTAGTCTGAAATCAAGAAAGTTGATTTCTCCAGCTCCATTTTTCTTACTCAAGTTTGCTTTGGCTATCCAGGGTCTTTTGTGTTTCCATACCAAAAAAAAGAAAAAGAATAGGCTTTACCTATTCCCAGAGGAGATCCGAAGGTAGAAAGGGGGAATTTGTAATATATGTGGAGGTATAAATAAATTTACTTACAATCATCATCATCACCTTCACAGTAATAATAACATGGGAAAGCATATCCTCAAAGACCAACATTTCAGAAGATGCCTGTCTTCTCAATGTCTGAGGTTAATAATGCAGTAATTCCTGTCCCCAACTTCCTAGCTCCAAAATCTCCTAGCAATTGACATTCTTCTGAGAAAAGCAAACATACTCATGCGTAAAACCTTTAGCCCTTGATGTCCTCAGAAAGCAAATTAATCCACATGGTAGATTAAAAATATAAAAGGAGAAGTTGAAGGTGGTGCCTCTTGGTGATGGCAGGAATAGCAATTTGATGATTGAAGAATGTATAAGTGGCCTGGCAGCAGGAGCAGGCTGTGAGCTCTGAGCCCCTCTGGGTTTGCTGGCTGTGGGAGTCCTAATTACGAGCATAATAGATAAACTCATCATAGCCGCAACAAGCTACTTAAGCCGGTCCTTCTAATAACAGCCAATTAAGTTTGCATTATGAAATGATTTCTAGAATTGAAGGTAGGTGGACTTTTAATTATGGGTTGTTTGAAAACATTAAAGATTTTGAATCAAGGGCTTGAAGTATTATCTTTGGTATGTGGTAATAGTTTTGATCTTTCTAAATTGTTCCCTGTACCTAAAATGGCAAATCAATGAAAAGTGGGGTCACATTGTTATGCAACTTGAGTATAGATGAGTGTTATGTGTTTATATTATTTCTTCCTCCAGACATTCCATTATTTCTGCTTAATTTTAATCAAGACACCAAATGGCCTTTTATCTGTTTTTTTCCTCCCCCCTGCATGAATTCTAACTACCTAATATTTGTTTTTGAATTTAATAAATGCCTTCTTCTCAACCCCTTACAGCTAAGTGTTTGAACTAGTGGGTTGGTAATGAAGATATATAAAGATAAAGCAGTAACAGGAACATTGGAATTACATAGATTAGGTCTCTTGTGTCTAATGATGTCTGTAATGCTTTGATTTCACTCTAGCTGCCTCTGGAAGTCTAAGATGAATAAATATCAAACAACTTAAATCATAGTGTAAGATCACAGGAGAAGAAGCCTCAATTTCACCAGAGGTCTCACACCGTAGACACAATTTCCAGCCAATACACATCCGCTGCTTTCCACAGGCACATTTTGGAATCCCTCCATTTATTTATTTGTGCTTGTTTATTTGATTGGTTGTTTTGCCCTGTTGTAATGCAAGATTCTACATTTAGACGCACATGGAAGACAGGAAAGTCTGTTTCTCTGTAGATGTTTAATAAGAGCTTTTGTTGATAGAGTGGATTTAGATGTAAATCAGTCTGTTAGTCCACAGCAGTGGTTCTCAAACTAGCATGAGAATCTCCTGGAGGATTTGTGAAAACAGGGATTTCTGGGCTCCAGCCCCACTGTTTAACATTCAGTAGGTCTGGGGAGGGACATGTACATTTTTTATAGAGTGTTCACACTTTGAATCCCAGATCTGTTGGCACAAATAAAACAGCAACAGTGAGTAATATGATACAAAAAGACATGGCCTATTTCGTCAGGACCTAAAGTCTCATTTCATTCACTTTAAGAATATGATTCTATATGAAGAAAAAGGAGCCAGGTCTGTGGCTCCATTAATATGGACATCACATATTGCAGTATTTCCAAGAGCCAGTCTAACACATGAGAAGGTATTCTGCGATAGTAGCCAAGGTCTATCTGCCTAAATTTCGGTAACATTAATGCTGTCTACATACCTTATCTGACCACTTTGCTTTCATTTTTATTATGACTATTATATCTACATCATCATGAGGAACAACTAAGTTAACATTATCTTCATTAGTTCAAAAGGTAAATTTAGCATTCATCTTCATGCATTTTTTCCGTAAATCTTCAAACCCCAGGTCACTGGGTCATGTTAGACCTCATCTATCTCTGAAAAATGAAGTTAAGGACACAAGTATTTGGCATAGCAGCCTTTCATCACAGTTCTTAAAAAAAGTCACATTTTGGGAGAAATATAAGATTTCTGACCAAAGTCCTTGTGAAGTTAGAGGTACAAATGTCCAATAAGGTCAGAATCTGAGGAATTGGAGCAGGAATAGAGTCACAGATCCATATATTCTGGACAGCAACATGATCGTAGAGGAAGCCAAGACTGACTCACGAGACTGGCAAACAAACAACACATTTCATCTGGGGCCAATTGTTTCCAGGGTTTTTATGGTTTACATCACATTAATGAATCAATCAAATTTGTTTCAGATACCTATGCATTCCTCGGTATAGACTTCAAATCCCTGAAAGCCCATTTCTTACTTTATCTTTAGCAAATGTCTCTATTGTGTCAGTTTTCTGCCTATGCCTGCCATCCCTGGAAGAGACTTTGTACACTTTAATCCTTCTGAGATGGTAACTGAAATTGATGGACTAACAGAGATTACATGGTTTAGAACAAGAGTCTGTGGAGATGAGATCATCTAATTTTGTCAATTTACAGATGAATATATTTAGGTGAAGATGGGTGAATGTCATACAGCTAGTTAGTGATACAGATGTCAAAGGAGTTCTGCTCAGTTCAGTCGCTCAGGCGTGTCCGACACTGTGCGAACCCATGGGCTGCAGCACGCCTGGCCTCCCTATCTATCACCAGCTCCTAGAGTTTACCCAATTCATGACCATTAACTTGGTGATGCCATCTAACCGTCTCATCTTCTGTCATCCCCTTCTCCTCCTAACTTCAATCTTTCCCAGCATCTGGGTCTTTTCAAATGAGTCAGTTCTTCACATCAGGTGACCAAAGTATTGGAGTTTCAACTTCAGCACCAGTACTTCCAATGAATATTCAGGATTGATTTCCTTTAGTATGGACTGGTTGGGTCTCCTTTCAGTCCAAGGGACTCTCAAGAGTCTTCTCCAACACCACAGTTCAAAAGCATCAATTCTTTGGCACTCAGCTTTCTTTATGATCCAGCTTTTACATCCATACATGACCACTGGAAAAACCATAGCCTTGACAAGATGGACCTTGGTTGGCAAAGTAATGTCTCTGCTTTCTAATATACTATATAAGTTTTTCATAGCTTTTCTTCCAAGGAGCAAGTGTCTTTTAATCTCATGGCTACAGTCACCATCTGCAGTGATTTTTCAGCCCAAGAAAATAAAGTCTGTCACATTTCCAATATTTCCCCATCTATTTCCCATGAAGTGATGGGACCAGATGCTATGATCTTAGTTTTCTGAATGTTGAGTTTTAAGCCAACTTTCTCACTCTCGTCTTTCATTTTCATCAAGAGGCTCTTTAGTTCTTCTTCACTTTCTGCCATAAGGGTGATGTCATCTGCATATCTGAGGTTATTGATATTTCTCTCGGCATTCTTGATTATAGCTTGTGATTCTTCCAGCCCAGCGTTTCTCATGATGTAGTCTGCATAGAAGTTAAATAAGCAGGGTGACAATATACAGCCTTGATGTACTCCTTCCCCTATTTGCAACCAGTCTGTTGCTCCATATCCAGTTCTAACTGTTGCTTCTTGACCTGCATATAGATTTCTCAGGAGGCAGGTCAGGTGGTCTGGTCTGTGGCATATTCAGTGAAGACGAAATAGATGTTTTTTTCTGGAACTCTCTTGCTTTTTTGATGATCCAATCTGTTCAGTTCAGTTCAATTACTTAGTCCTGTCTGACTCTTTGTGACCCCATGAGTTGCAGCACTCCAGGCCTCCCTATCCATCACCAACTCCTAGAGTTCACACAAACTCATGTCCATCGAGTCGGTGATGCCATCCAGCCATCTCATTTTCTGTTGTCCCCTTCTCCAGTGGATGTTGACAATTTGATCTCTGGTTCTTCTGCCTTTTCTAAACCAGCTTGACCATCTGGAAGTTCACAATTCATGTACTGTTAAAGTCTGGCTTAGAGACTTTCAAGCATCACTTTGCTAGCGTGTGAGATGAGTGCAACTGTGCAGCAGTTTGAGCATTCTTTGGTATTGCCTTTCTTTGGGATTGGAATGAAAACTGACCTTTCCAGTCCTGTGGCCTCTGCTGAGTTTTCCAAATTTGCTGACATATTGAGTGCAACACTTTCACAGCATCATCTTTTAGGATTTGAAATAGCTCAACTGGAATTCCATCACCTCCACTAGCTTTGTTCATAGTGATGCTTCCTGAGGCCCACTTGACTTCACATTCCAGGATGTCTGGCTCTAGGTGAGTGACCACACTATCGTGATTATCTGATAAAGGAGTACTGAATTACAACTTTCTCTTATTCTATACAACATCTAAGGAGTTAGTTTATTCTAGAAGATTTCTGTCAAGTCTGTCCTTATTTCAAACTGTGGACATTAAAAATTGACCTACTGGTTAAGTACATTACATTGTGTATTAGGACTCTGCTTCTCAGCGGAACAGAACCAATAGGATGTAAAGATATAGACATGCATCAATTAATAGAGATGTCGATAAAGAGAAAGGTTTATTTTAAGGAACTGGCCCACAGGATTGTGTGGCTAGAAAGTCTGAAATTTGTAGGGCAGGACAGGGTTTGGATGTTCAGAGTAGATTTGATTCTAAGTCCAAAATCTGTAGCGCAAAACAGCAGCTTGGAAATTCAAATTGAGTTTAAATGTTGCAGTCTAGAAGCAAAATTACTTCTTCATATTCAAAAGCAGAGACATGACTTTGCCGACTAAGGTCCATCTAGTCAAGGCTATGGTTTCTCCAGCAGTCACGTATGGATGTGAGAGTTGGCCTGTGAAGAAGGCTGAGCGCAGAAGAATTGATGCGTTTGAATTCTGGTGTTGGAGAAGACTCTTGAGAGTCCCCTGGACTGCAAGGAGATCCAACCAATCCATTCTGAAGGAGATCAACCCTGCGATTTCTTTGGAAGGAATGATGCTAAAGCTGAAACTCCAGTACTTTGGCCACCTCATGCGAAGAGTTGACTCATTGGAAAAGACTTTGATGCTGGGAGGGATTGGGGGCAGGAGAAGAAAGGGATGACCGAGGATGAGATGGCTGGGTGGCATCACTGACTCGATGGACGCGAGTCTGAGTGAACTCCGGGAGTTGGTGATGGATAGGGAGGCCTGGTGTGCTGCAATTCATGGGGTCGCAAAGAGTCGGACACGACTGAGTGACTGGACTGAACTGAACTGATGGAAACCTTAATTTTTACCCTTAAAACTTTCAATTGAGTGGATAAGATCACCCCCACATTATCTTCACTTAAAATAAATAAATTGTAATCACATCCAGAAATACCTTTACAGCAGCCTCTAGGCTAGTATTTGACCAATAAAAAAAACCTGGACACAATAGCCTAAGCAAGTTGACACTTACTGTGAACCATCACACATTGCTTTACTTGTGATTCCTAAATATGCATTTCTTTCAATAGTCTGCATGACTTGAGATCAGGTTTATTTAGAAAGCACCAAGTTTACAACTGTCCAAGTTAACCAATGTTTTGCAATCTAAGCTTCCCTGATATAGTGATCAGCACAGGTGTGATTGTCCTCTTCATTAATTTTCAAACCTTTGAGTGATGACAAAACTCTAAAGCCTACATACCTAGGACAGGTTTAGACAGATACAGAGTGGGGGTTTCTAACTATCTCAGTATGTAAATACAGTTTGTAAATTGTAAAATGCAGCTCACCATTCAATAACTTTTAAGTCACCTTCAAGCAATCGGTTATTAGCTTAGTTGCTTCTCTTTCTATTAAAAAAAAAAAGATGATTTCTGATTTAAGGAGAAATTCACATTGGCCATCTGAGACCACAAAAATAAAGCTTGAAATTGCCTGGAATTTTCCATATAAATTATAAGATTACTGCAACCCATGCTTACATTAACTTATGCTTAAAAATGAAAGGTTTCCTAAAGGGCTTTTAGTTCTTGCACAGACTCATACATGTAGACTACCGTCACATCTGAAACTCTGGCCTTCCCCAGACCCCACTCTTTCTGTTGCTTCCTGACATTCATCCTAAATGTCCCTCCACTCTTATTCCTTTCTTCAGAAATTACAACCATAAACTTTGTGTGACTAGCAAAAGTGAGTGCGATTTAGAAATTATGAAAAAATAGTCCCTCCTATTCACTGGGAGTGTATAATTTTTTTGCTCGTTTTGTACTTTACTAAACTGTGAAATACTGTAATGTATCTTCATTGACCTGCTTTGTACACTTTTAACTATATGAGATTTAACTATGTAGTTATAGTTCATTTATTTTCAGTTCTAAATGGAATGCTGTTATACGGCTTCATTTCTATGTAGTCATTCTCTTCTCAGTGAGTGTTTGGGTTGTTGCAGCTCTTTGATATTACAAACAATTCTGTTACACACTTTTCCTGGGGAATATTCTCTTGAGTAAACTCCCTAATGATCTTGATTGGATTGCTCATTTCTACTAGTCCCTTTCTTATAAAAGAAATTCAAAAGCTCTCTTCTAAAATTTATGAGTCACATATCTGTTGGTATTGTTTGGTTTAAAGACATAAGCAGATACAACCATTAAAAAAAAATCCAAGTATATTTCAGTATACTGAAATTTCCTGGGGGGTAAATTTCATGTTAAGAAATGCACAGAAGATCTGAAAATTATGGTCATAGTTTATTTTAAGTTTAGTAGATTTAATAACTTACTGGAATTTAAAAAATTTAATTACCCCAAATAATAGTATGTGCTTGTTTTGATTTCTTTTGTTTCACTTTGCTTTTAAATGCTGACTGGATTAGTGTACCCGAATGCTGAAATCCCACGCCTTCTATGTACTGCCATGTGTAAGTGCATTGCTTAGAAAATATTACTTATTCTTGAAAGTCTAGATCAAGTACCATGACCCTGATGAAGAGCCCCATGATTCTGCTGCTGTTCGGTGCTTAGTCACTCAGTCCTGTCTGTAGCCTCTCAGGCTCCAGGGGATCTTCCCCACCCAGGAATCGAACCAGGGTCTGCTGCATTGCAAGCAGATTCTTTACCAGCTGAACTACCAGGGAAGCAACCCACGCCCCCCATGACTCTACTACTACTACTGCTAAGTCGCTTCAGTCGTGTCCGACTCTACGCGACCCCACAGACGGCAGCCCACCAGGCTCCCCCGTCCCTGGGGTTCTCCAGGCAACAGCACTGGAGTGGGTTGCCATTTCCCTCTCCAATGCATGAAAGTGAAAAGTGAAAGTGAAGTCGGTCAGTCGTGTCCGATTCTTAGCAACCCCATGGACTGCAGCCCACCAGGCTCCTCCACCCATGGGATTTTCCAGGCAAGAGGACTGGAGTGGGGTTCCATTGCCCATGATTCTCCTTATTACTAAATCACTCTCTACTCAGTTTCCCTGACCTTTTCCCCTGGAACAGCAGTACATCATCGAGAAAAGCTATAGAAGATTAGGCACCTACTATGTGTCAGGTACTTGCTCAGTATTTAGTCTTCATAGAAGTCCAAAGGAGTTAAGATAAAGACCTTCATTTTATAAATTAAAAATTAATTGTTAAATTATGTAAAGGACCCAAGACCCTGCATCCTGTAATATGCAAAGATAGGATTTAACCCTCTTATTAGTTAGCTAATTATATTTATTGATTCATGAGGACCTTGGCTAGAACTAAACAAACTTTTTATTTATCTGTTCATCCCAACCCCAAGTGAATCCTGTGGCATAAAATAATTAATAAAACTTGAGTGATTGAATAAATGAATGAATGAGGAGATAAAGTATTTTTGATAAACTCAAGTCTTTTGTTTGTAGAGAATGCAAAATGTTAAACCACAAAGAGGAAAGACCATTTAATTTTTAGTTCCCCTATGCATCTTACTTCAAGATTTCCTCTAGAGGCTAACAACTTTTTACCTCTTTCACCAGGTTAAAATACAACAATTTTTTTACTGTGAAGAATGGGAAGGTTATCATATTTGATGGAAAAAGTCAATTAATGAATACAGTCTGTGAAATACAATGTCTAGAGGAGATATCTAATACCAGACTTGTTCTACTCTTTTGCAAAGTGTGTATATATATATATATATATATATATACACACACACACACATTTAGCAAAATGTAATTAACATGAAACCCATAAATGCTCACCAGAAACTTCTGGCAAGTACTTAGTAGGATGAGTTGCCTGATGTGCCTCTTAATCTTTTATAAGAGGGTGGCTCTTTCTTCCTTCCTGTCTACAGCACTGTGTAGGTAAACCTCCACAAGTTCAATGTAATGTCCACCTTCTCTGGTGTATTACTGTTTCTAGATGTAGGTTTGACCCCTGCACCTGGAAGACTCCATGGTGGAGGACACAGCAACCCACAACAGTATTCTTGCCTGTGAAATCCCATGAACAGAAAAGACTGGTGGCATAAAAACATATAAAATATATAAAAACTTCTATGATTATCATTAAATGAGTAAATATTCTTTCAAATGTAATACATTTAGCCCATAAAATCTCAAGTCATATGCACTGTCAGAATTATAACTTTGTGTTAGAAAGAAAAATGTTAGTCACTCAGTAATGTCCAACTCTTTCAAAGCCCACCAGGCTCTTCTCTCCATGTGGATTCTCTAGGCAAGAATACTGGTGTGGGTTGCCATGCTCTCCTCTAGGGGATGTTCCTAACCCAGGGATCAAACCCAGAAATTCTGCACTGCAGGCAGATTCTTTACCATCTGAGCCACCCAGGAAGTTATTATGGGAAGCTAAATTATATTGAGCAGATTTCAAAAAGGTAATGTAACTTAAAAAAAATATTTTAAAAATTTGTGCCAATTATTTTAATGTCATTAGTTAATGAGGGAAACAATAAGTCCTTGTTATTTACTCACTATGTTGTGTCCAACTCTTTTGCAACCCCATAGATTATAGCTCACCAGGCTTTTCTGTTCATGTGATTTATAGGCAAGAATACTGGAATGGGTTGCCATGCCCTGCCCCAGATCTTCCTGACACAAGGATCAAAACCATATATGGAAACAGTAAGATGCCATAGATATTTCAGAAGGAACTTCAAAGAACATACACTTTTAGGCAATCAGGAATTGTGACAATGAATTTATGACAATCAGTCAATTTCTATAGGGCAATATTCAACAATATTATACCAGAGAGAACTTTTACATTTGTATGAACTGGAATTACTTTCATTATTATCAGGTCTCTACAACTTGAAGAGTTTCAAATGACTCAAGAGCAATGAAAAATGAGGTGTTATAAAAAGGTAAGCTATCAGTTCAGTTCAGTTCAGTCACTCAGTCGAGTCCGACTCTTTGCGACCCCGTGAATCGCAGCACGCCAGGCCTCCCTATGCATCACCAACTCCCGGAGTTCACTCAGACTCACGTCCATCGAGTCCATGATGCCATCCAGCCATCTCATCCTTGGTCGTCCCCTTCTCCTCCTGCCCCCAATCCCTCCCACCATCAGAGACTTTTCCAATGAGTGAATTCTTCTCATGAGGTGGCCAAAGTACTGGAGTTTCAGCTTTAGCATCATTCCTTCCAAAGAAATCCCAGGGCTGATCTCCTTCAGAATGGACTGGTTGGATCTCCTTGCAGTCCAAGGGACTCTCAAGAGTCTTCTCCAACA
>SJYQ01003227.1:1178686-1189366 GCA_006410935.1 Redunca redunca
GATGCTTTCTAAGGCCCACTTGACTTCACATTCCAAGATGTCTGGCTCTAGATTAAGGATCACATCATCATGATTGTCTGGGTCGTGAAGATCTTTTTTGTACAGGTCTTCTGTGTATTCTTGCCCCCTCTTCTTAATATCTTCTGCTTCTGTTAGGTCCATACCATTTCTTCTTTATTGAGCCCATCTTTGCATGAAATGTTCCCTTGGTATCTCTAATTTTCTTGATGAGATCTTTAGTCTTTCCCACTCTGTTGTTTTCCTCTATTTCTTTGCATTGATCGCTGAAGAAAGCTTTCTTATCTCTTCTTGCTATTCTTTGGAACTCTACCTTCAGATGCTTATATCTTTCCTTTTCTCCTTTGCTTTTCGCTTCTCTTCTTTTCACAGCTATTTGCAAGGCCTCCCCAGACAGCCATTTTGCTTTTTTGCATTTCTTTTCCATGGGGATGGTCTTGATCCCTGTCTCCTGTACAATGTCATGAACCTTATTCCATAATTCATCAGGCACTCTATCTATCAGATCTAGGCCCTTAAATCTATTTCTCACTTCCACTGTATAATCATAAGGGATTTGACTGAGGTCATACCTGAATGGTCTTTTTCCCTACTTTCTTCAATTTAAGTCTCAATTTGGTAATAAGGAGTTCAGGATCTGAGCCACAGTCAGCTCCTGGTTTTGTTTTTGTTGACTGTATAGAGCTTCTCCATCTTTGGCTGCATAGAATATAATCAATCTGATTTCGGTGTAAGCTATACAGGATATTATTGTTGTTGTTCAGTTGATCAGTCATATCCAACTCTTGTCTACCCCATGGACTGAAGCACACCAGGCTTTCCTGTCTCACCATTTCCCACAGCTTGCTCAAACTCATGTCCATTGAGTTGGTGATGCTATCCAACCATCTCATCCCTTCTCGTCCCCTTCTCCTCCTGCCTTCAATCTTTCCCAGCATCAAGGTGTTTTCCAAAGAGTCTTTCTTCACATCTGGTGGCCAAAGTATTGGAGTTTCAGCTTTAGCATCAGTCCTTACAATGAGTATTCTGGTACTCTAAAATTTTTGCCCATTTCAAAATATTTCACAATATGTTCTGATACTTGAACAACAGAGCTTGAAAACATTTTTTGATAAACTGTAGACAGTTGACTCTATCTGGGATGTAGGATGTCTGATCAAGGTTCCAAGAAAGTGAGGTTACTTTTCATGAGAACAAGAATGGACTGTACATGGCTTCTGAAGTGGAGTGTATGAGATAGAGAAAAGGGAGCAGGTGAATGGGGAAAGTTGTAATGCTCCCTGTGCACCCCCCACCAACTTTTCTGAAGTCTGAACAATAAAGCAACTAAAATGACAGCATTTTGTATGACTGTATCTTAATGACAGTTAGTAGAAAGAAGAATTCACTATTGTGTTGTGACAGTGTAGTACAGGGCCAGCATATGACAGCCCGAAACAGGAGCAGAGGGGTTATTGAGATAAGAACCTGGAGGAGCTGGAGACTTACCTAGGGCATTGTGGAGGCAATCTTGTCCATAACCATAGGATCAGAGAGGTGCTAGGTCAGTGTTCAGTTCAGTTCAGTCCAGTCACTCAGTCATGTCCAACTCTTTGCGACCCCATGGACTGCAGCACTCCAGGCTTCCCTGTCTATCATCAACTCTTGGAGCTTGCTCAAACTCATGTCCGTCGAGTCGGTGATGCCATCAACAATCTCATCCTCTGTTATTCAGTTCTGCTCCTGCCTTCAATCTTTCCCAGCATCAGGGACTTTTCAGATGAGTCAGTTCTTCATATCAGGTGGCCAAAGTATTGGAGTTTCAACTTCAGCATCAGCCCTTCCAATGAATATTCAGGACTGATTTCCTATAGGATTACTGGTTTGATTTCCTTGCAGTCCAAGGGACTCTCAAGAGTCTTCTCCAACACCACAGTTCAAAAACATTAATTCTTTGACACTCAGCTTTCTTTATGGTCCAACTCTCATATCCATACATGACTGTTGGAAAAACCATAGCTCTGACTAGACAGACTTTTGTCAGCAAATCAATGTCTCTGCTTTTTAATACACTGTATAGGTTTTTCATAGCTTTTCTTCCAAGGAGCAAGTGTCTTTTAATTTCATGGCTGCATGCACCATATGCAGTGATTTTGGAGCCCCCCCAAAATAAAGTCTCTCACTGTTTCCGCATCTATTTGCCATGAAGTGATGGGACAGGATGCCATGATCTTAGTTTTCTGCATGCTGAGTTTTAAGCCAACTTGTTCACACTCTCCTCTCATTTTCACCAAGAGGCTCTTTAGTTCTTCTTCACTTTCTGCCATAAGGGTGGTGTCATCTGCATATCTGTGGTTATTGACTTCTCCTGGCAATCGTGATTCAGGCTTGTGCTTCATCCAGCCTGGCATTTCTCATGATGTTCTCTGTATATAAGTTAAATAAGCAAGGTGACAGTACACAGACTGGACGTACTCCTTTCCTGATTTGGAGCCAGTCTGCCGCCCCATTCACACTGTGTTACATATAAAATGTTGAAGGCAATAACTATCATAAAAGTTATTTTGAATAATGAAAGCATGCCTGCTCTTTAAAATTTTATTGTTTTTTAATTGAGGTATAGTTGCCTTACAGGGTTGTGTTAGTTTCTGCTGTACAACAAGGCAAATCAACCATATGTATACATACATCTCCCCCATCCCACCTTTTCCATCCCTCCCATCCCTTCTAAGTCACCTAAAGCACGGTAGAGCACAGAGGTGAGCTCCCTGTGCTATGCAGTAGGTTCCTACCAGCTATCTATTTCACACACGATTGTAAATGCATCAACCCCAGTCTCCTAGTTCACACCCCAACCCTGTGTCCACACATTCATTCTCTGCATGTGCATCTCTCTCCCTGCCCTGAAAATAAGTTCATCTGTACCAGTTTTCTAGATTCCTCATGTGTGCGTTAATTTTGAAATGATTACTTGGGAAATAGTTCCTGTGCTTCTTACAGATGATGTGTTTCAGTTCAGTTCAGTTCAGTTCAGTCTCTCAGTCGTGTTCAACTCTTTGCGACCCCATGAATCGCAGCACGCCAGGCCTCCCTGTCCATCACCAACTTCCGGAGTTCACTCAGACTCACGGCCATCGAGTCCGTGGTGCCATCCAGCCATCTCATCCTCGGTCATCCCCTTCTCCTCCTGCTCCCAATCCCTACCAGCATCAGAGTCTTTTCCAATGAGTCAACTCTTCACATGAGGTGGCCAAAGTACTGGAGTTTCAGCTTCAGCATCAGTCCTTCCAAAGAAATCCCAGGGCTGATCTCCTTCAGAATGGACTGGTTGGATCTTGCAGTCCAAGGGACTCTCAAGAGTCTTCTCCAACACCACAGTTCAAAAGCATCAATTCTTCAGCGCTCAGCCTTCTTCTCAGTCCAACTCTCACATCCATACATGATCACAGGAAAAACCATAGCCTTGACTAGACGGACCTTAGTCGGCAAAGTAATGGCTCTACTCTTGAATATACTGTCTAGGTTGGTCATAACTTTTCTTCCAAGGAGTAAGCGTCTTTTAATTTCATGGCTGCAGTCACCATCTGCAGTGATTTTGGAGCCCAAAAAATAAAGTCTGACACTGTTTCCACTGTTTCCCCATCTATTTCCCATGGAGTGATGGGACCAGATGCCATGATCTTCATATTCTGAATGTTGAGCTTTAAGCCAACTTTTTTGCTCTCCTCTTTCACTTTCATCAAGAGGCTTTTTAGCTCCTCTTCACTTTCTGCCATAAAGGGGGTGTCATCTGCATATCTGAGGTGATTGATATTTCTCCCAGCAATCTTGATTCCAGCTCAGCGTTTCTCATGATGTACTCTGCATATAAGTTCAATAAGCAGGGTGACAATATACAGCCTTGACATACTCCTTTTCCTATTTGGAACCAGTCTGTTGTTCCATGTCCATCAATTCTCATTGAATATTAATATCCTCCCTAGATGGCATCACCAACTCGGACACGAGTTTGGGTGAACTCTGGGATGGAGGTGATGGACAGGGAGGCCTGGCGTGCTGCAGCCCATGGGGTTGCAGAGTTGGACACATCTGAGTGGCTAAACTGAACTGAATGACTTCTCCATTTTCTACCCAGTCCTGTTGCATTGGTAATGCCTTACTTTCTCTTCTCTGCTTATCTAATATTTTTTAAACAATTTATGCCAGGACTTTGTTACACTGGTGCCTTTAAATTTTCCTTCGTCTGAAGATGTCTTGCACCTAGAACAAAGCCACTAACAATATCATTGTGCTCTTCTCAGTTAGACCACAATCTCTTGGAAAACACAGAACAGTACATTTACCATCTATTTTTGTTCTTCAGTAAGATTTGCTCCTTTAAGGAGCATATTATGAGCTTGTAATAAAGGAGTCTAAAATAAATGACAGGTATAGTAAAGCAGTTATAAGTTGTATCACCTGAAGGCATTTATGTTAAATACAACATGGTTGAGGCTTTACTCACCTGAATTTGAGTCAAGATCAGAATAATTAACATTCCAAAATTGTCTGTTGAGTGATGCTGATGTACTGGACATTGTCATATTCATTGTCTCAGTTAATTATTTTTGTTTTTCTGGAAGTATAATTTCCAAGAGGTGAAAATAGATGTGAAGTTAAATAAATCTTTTAGTGGTCATACAATTATTGAATGCCAGTGTTAGACCTCTAATCAACCTGTATAATTTTTTATAATATTTTTATTATATCACAGTTATCTACCAGGTATGTTTGGGTTAAACCTACATAATTCAGTGGAGATCTCAGGGCATAGTAGAGTGTATGCAGTGCACAGAATCAGCCACCATCTCTCTATTTTTCTATTCTCTTCTTTATTTTTTCTTCAATACACCTCTTCTTTCCTCCACACAGAAGACAGTGTAGATGAAAACAAAAGCAATATTCTAACTAGATATATATTTGACCTTAAACAAATCAATACATTTGCAATATTGTTACCTGAATAGTTGCAGTATCCTTAAACATTAGTAATAACACAAACTTCAGGAATTTGGTAATAATCTGGAGATGCTATAAAAGTCCAATGTATTATTTTTATTTTTCTCATTTTTATTTTTTCTTTGCTGTCATTTATATCTTGGGTCTTCCAATGCCACTGAAATGAGCTAGTAAATCTGTGGACACTCAGGATTTAAAGAGTGTAGATGATGATCTGAATTAGCCTTTGGATTGTCTCAGCCTCAAGACAGAATTGAATGTCTCTTCTCATCACTGAATTTTACAGGATGTATTCATTTAGTTGACTTCTTCCATCAGCTGTCATGATAACTTTCTCATTCTCATGATGAGGAGATAATTACGTGTTAACTTGGTGTGTAAGGTAAAAAGCTGCCAACTTCCAGACAGAAGCTTGATATAGGATGTGTAGAGACCTAGAAATTAATGTTCTCATCCGATTGAGGCTTAACACTTTGTAAATCTTTAAGAATTTACTTTGAAAAGGCATATGAATTCAAAACGCTGAACAAAAGCCACTTCAAACAAACATCGCATTTTATGTTTAAAGGAGAAGCTGTTTTATTAACATAGAAGCATTTTCCCTTACTGAACAATTGTTTCGATATATTAATCAAACTATATAATCAGTTACTCTGAAATTCAAAGTAGAAATCAAGGTAATAGACTGATACATATGAAGGAAGTCAAATCTGATTTGAATTCTGGCCCTGCCAACTGTAAGCTCTATGGTTTAAGGAAAATTAAATTCGTGGTGGGGGGGGGCTCAGTTTCCCCATCTGTAAAAAGTCATTTAACACATTAACCATTAGAGTTCAGCTGTAAATTGACAGGCTGTAACAGGGCTCTCAGCCCTCAGAGCTAAATAGTTTGTCGTGTGTATGAATAGCCAGGGTTCTGAATGATCCGTCTCTGTAATTTCACCCCACTTAGGGTAAGGGCTTCTTCTTTTCTTTCTTTTCAAAGATCCTTTGGGGCTTCGCATCTATCTTCTCTCTACTCTGTCTGCTTGATAAATTTTCTTTTGTTTTTCCCTTTTATTCTAATTATCTTTTTTTTTTCTCCTCGGAGTACTATTTTTTATTTCCACATTCATGCTTCATCTTTTTAGCTAACACTTTCCTCTGTCATTATCGAAAACAGTTTAAAAGGAAAAATCATATTTTTGTTCTCTGTGTGTTTGTGTGTTTGATTTATAAGAAATGGCCTTCTGCTGTGTATTCTTGACACCCAACTTTACATATTTACTCCAAATGTTTATTTTGAACTCTGAAAAGCACTAGAACATGCATTACTAAGGAGAGTGAGTGTGTTAATTTTCAATTGATACATAACAAATGACTAAATATTTAGTAGCACAAAACAACCCATATTTATTATCTCATAGTCTCTCTGAGTTAGGAATCCAGGCATAACTTGGCTAGGCTCCCTGGAAGGCTGCGATCATGGTGTTTGCCAAGAATTGATTCTCATTCTCATCTGAGGGCTTTCCTAGGTCATGTGGGAACAATCTGTTTCCAAGGTCATGTAATTGTTGGCAGAATTCAGTTTCTTATAGGCCACTAGACTGAAGATCTAAGTTTCTTGCTGGCTGCAGGTCAGAGGTCTCCCTTAGCCCTTTGGCACCTGGTTCTATTCAATCCACAGCTCACAACACAGTGGCTTCCTTCTTTCTTTATTTCATTGGGGTATAGCTGCTTTAGAATGCTGTGTTACTTTCTGCTGTGTGATGAAGTGGATCAGCCATATGTATACATATAATCCTTCCCTCTTGGACCTCCCTTCCACCCCATCATCCTGTTCCACCCTTCTAGGTCATCACAGAGCAACAGGCTGAGTTCCTTGTGCTATCCTGCATAGCAAGATCTTTTGAGACCCTCTTCCTAGAATAATGAAGATAAAAACAAAAATGAACATATTGGACCTAGTGAAAAGCTTTTTCTCAGCAAAGAAAACCATAAACAAAAGGAAAAGACAATCTCCAGAATGGGAGAAAGCATCTGCAAACAAAGCAACTAACAAGTGATTAATTTCCAAAACATATAAATAATCCTTGCAGCTCAATATCAAAACGAACAAACCAATCAATGATGGGTAGAAGACCCAAATAGACATTTTCCAGAAAAGATATGCATGCATGCATGCTAAGTTGCTTCAGTTGTGTCTAACTCATTGAAACTTCATGGACTGGAGCCTGCCAGGCTCCTGTGTCCATGGAATGATCTAGGCAAGAATACTGGAGTGGGTTTCCATGCCCTCCTCCATGGAATCTTCCTGACCCAGGGATCAAACAGGTGTCTCCTGAATAGGCAGGCAGATTCTTCGCCACTAGTGCCACCTTGGGAGGCCCCAAGGAAGGCATAGAGATGGTCAAGAGACTATCAAATGTATGAAAAGATACTCAAAATTATTAGGGAAATGCAGATCAAAAATATTAGGTTGGTGTAAAAATAATAGCTGTTTCAAACCCTGAATTTTAAAGCATCATAAATAGGCTTAAGCATATCTTTATTAATCAACTAGGAACCACTGCAATCAACACAGTTTTGCAAACAAGAAATAAGTTAGTTTTTTTCCTGAAACAAAAAAACCTGTACTTCAGGATTCTACACACTTTTGGAAAGCATTTTCTGCTTCTTGCTGGTTGTGGAATCATTTTCACTGCAAAAACTTGTCAAGACCTTGACAAAGTGGTAGTCAGTTGGTGAAAGGTCAGGTGAATATTGCAGGTGAGGCAACACTTTGTAGCCTAATTTTTCAACTTTTGAAGCATTGGTTATGCAACTGGACATTGTTGCAGAGAAGAACTGTGCCCTCTCTGTTAACCAATGCAGGCAGCAGGCATTG
The DNA here is from genome assembly GCA_006410935.1 of Redunca redunca. Classification (NCBI taxonomy): domain Eukaryota; kingdom Metazoa; phylum Chordata; class Mammalia; order Artiodactyla; family Bovidae; genus Redunca; species Redunca redunca. The sequence goes on from SJYQ01003227.1 coordinate 1,186,547, forward strand.
TAGTTTTTAGTGCATCTCATCGATTTGCTGAGCATATTTCTCAGATGTAATAATTTTACCAGGATTCAGAAAGTTGTCATGGATCAGAAGGGAAGCATACCAACAAACAGAGACCAATACCCTTTTTTTGGTGAAAATTTGGTGTTGAGAACTGCTTTGGAGCTTCTTCTCGGTCCAAGCACTGAGTTAATCATAAATCACTGTGGATAAAATAAGAAATGGTAACACTTCACAATGATGGTTTTCTTGATTTTCCATCAGCTCACGAGGCACCCACTTATCGAGTTTTTCACCTTTCCAATTTGCTTCAAATGCTGAACTACCACAGAATGGTCAAAATCAAGTTTTTAATCAACTTCTCATGTAATTGTAAGAGGATAAGTTTCAATGATCCTCTGAATTGGTCGTGGTCAACTTCTAATAGCCAGCCATTATGCTCCTCATCTTCAAGACTCTATCTTTGCAAAACTTTTTGAGCTACCACTGCACTGTATGTCCTTTAGGAGTTCCTGGGCCAAATGTGTTGTTGATGTTGCAAGATGTCTCCACTGCTTTATGATCCATTTTGAACTTGAATAATAAAATTGCTCAAATTTGCTTTTTGTCTAACATCATTTTCATAGTTGAAAATACATATAAAATAAATAGCAAGTAAACATAAAGCAAGAAATGTGAATTAAAAGGATATATAACATAACCACATTTATTTAAGAATGTACTCCATTACAAATGGCAAAATTTCTCAATGCAAAACCACAGCTACTTTCGCACCAACCTAATTCAAAACCTAATGGTTTTCTTTAAAGGGAGCACAGGAGAGGATCTCCCAGGGAGACACATGCTACAATCACATTTAACATGATTACTTACACCTAATCACATAATCCAGTTGTCTTTGCCATATTCTCTTGGTAAGAAGCAAGTCACAGGTCTTGTCTCAAGGGCAAAGGATTCTACAAGAAAACTAGAAAGCCACCATCTGTCCACCTCAGTAAATAAAGGTAAGTCTTCTAAACAGATACAGATTATTAATCCTATTTCTCTTTTTCATTGTTTGATGAAGGCCATATTATTGATGAACTTATAAATCATATGAAATTGCATGAATTGTATTAAAAGAAAGCAGCAGGTCACCAAAAGTCTTAAGTAGCAGGTTAACAGACTTTTGCCTTTAAGTAGAAGCAGTGATTACTCTCTGGAGAAGGCAATTTCAAACGAACAAAACCATCAATCTATGTAAACGGCAATGTCACATTGGATTAGGGAGTAGTTATGTAACTGACAATCTGTGGATGAAATTGAGATGCTATTCTGAAAACAGAATTGGGAAGACCTGGTTAAAAAAAAAAAAAAGAAAGAGAGAGAGAGAGAAAATTTTGAAAATAACCCCTCTGGTGTGGTATTTGATGATGTCCATTTCCGGAGACTGAAATCACTGAAAGAGGAGTTTGTTGGGTAGAGTTGGTTAGTTTAGACTGGGGCAAAACCTCACCCTGTAAAATTTAATTGAAGGACGAGGGTTGTAAAAGTAAGAAGAGAAGGTTGAGCATATTCCCAGATAACAGGAACATTTAGGTAATTGAAGGGAACGGTATCAGGGAAAGGAATTAGAAGTGGCAGTCAAAGGGAAGAGAAAATCGATACAATATGACATAACTGCATGACAGTTGTCAGAACCAAATGACGAAGTTCTGTACCATGACAAATATCAGTAAGATAAGCAATGGAGAATCCTTTGTTTTATCAGTAAAATCATTTCAGTGCACTCCATCAGTGCAGGTTTCTTTTTTAATCTTATAAGTGTTTGGGCTTGAGGGCCTTCTGAGTTTATTTGCAGGCACAGAAAACTAATATTGCAAATTAGTTCCTTAAAGGGCTGTCTACTTTTTTTTCTACTTATGGTGAAATTTCGCTTTAGGACACTCATCCAGCACTGAATCCTGAAGAAATACAATCTATATTGGCATCTTGAAAAGTTGTAAATGCTGCACAGCATTTTAGGAAACAGAACAATTGAAACACAAATTATTTGTTCCTTGGGAGATTTATTTGGAATCGAAGCTGCCATTTGTTCTGTAGTGACAAGTCCAGCTCTAGCATTTCTCTTGGAATTCTCTTTGCAAGCTTTTTTTAAGCAACAGCAATTGCAGGATACAACATTCCTGGAGATTAATGACTGCCTGGGAGGGGTTGTTCTTTGGTCCATTAACCCTAACCAGTCATTAATTTCCATGAAGGATACTGCATGAAAGTTATTATTACTAATATGAACTGAAAATGAAAGAAACATACAGTAGGTGTATTGGTTTCACCCTGGCTTTCAGGATGATGCAGTCATTTCATCTGCATAAGGATCTTCAGAAAACTGAAGGTCCTGCATGTAAACCAATCACTTTGCTGTTCTTGGCAATCTCGTTTTGCCTACATTGAAACAATTAACTTAAAAGGAAATTGAGAGTGCAGAAGTCCCCAGATATAATCTAAAAGTCTTGATCCAACCAACAAATGTTGGTTATGTTAAACACAGTAGATTGCCTTAGTTTATACTGGGATCTGTCCTAAGTTTGACAGAAATAGTTCTGTAAGAAGTAGATTTTTGTTTTAACTTACAAAAGGTACACAGCAACTATTTACTCTCTTAAAATATTCTAAATTAACCTATAAAAACTAAAGTAACATTTTGTCCCAAATATATAGTGCTTTTAAAGACACTTTTCACAAAACTTATTGATACAAATCATTATGACACAAAAAAAGTGCTTTAAAGGGCAAAATAGTATCATAATGTTAAATTTTATAAATATACTTTGAATTTATTTT